>JANHFJ010001550.1:429043-440275 GCA_032468195.1 Cerberus rynchops | reverse complement strand
AGGTTCTGTGTGATCTGGACACCGAGGTATTTGAAGCTGTCCACTCTCTCTACTGGGCTCCCATTTATGATAGGGGTCTGGTAGTTCCTCTCCTTTTTGTGTAATCATAATGACCACTGAAGGAAGTCATTGCCTTGATTTACCCAAACTTCTCAGCATTAGTAAATCAATAACTGCTTTTAAATACTAATTTTCACTTGGATTTTCCAAGTTTTATCTTACTCAAGATCATTCTAAAGTTAGAGTAAAAAAAATTAGGGTGTATATTTATTAGACCAATTAAATATCTTCATCAAAGCAAAATAGTAAATAATGAGAAAAAGGGTGCATGGAGGAAAATAAAAAAGGGAAGGAGATGGGAGAAGATGACTGGCTAATTCAACAAGTATGGGATTTGCAATTTGCTACAAACTTGAATGTAGAGGATGAACTGCAGTTCTCTTGATTTGATTCTCTCAGATAATGGGAAGTTTTCAAGTTGCCAAGACTGAAGAAATAACTTTTTAAGCAAATGATATGTGGAAAGATTGGAAATAATGGATATATTAATAGCCTTGATTTGTAAGAGCTGACATGCTAAATGTTTTAAAGAATGTTCCAATTTTAGAATCCCATATGGACAGAAAATCTATTTGCAAGGATGCTACTTGTACCTGGAAAAGTGTTTTGATTCTGTGCAGGCTAATTTAGTGAATGGGCTTATTTAGCATAAGGACAAAGATGGTTCAGGGAAGGTAAATCATCAATTCATTCAGCAAACTGGGATTACTGCAGAAGAAAAAAAGCTATTTTTACATTTATCTGGATAATTCCAAGCAGCCCTTAGAATCTAAATTTAAATAATAGTCCCATCTTGTTCTTTCTGATGTCTCAGTCAGCATCATATGGTACCTATTATTGGCTAAGTGATACAATCAAATTGGGAAAGAAACTGGATGTTATTAGTCACCCACAATTGCCTCGAGATGTCTGAGGTTTTGAAGCTCAGTATTTTTGAAGCTGAGTATTTTCTGATTAGCAGGATGAGCCTTCATTTCAATAGCTCACTGGTTCTCATTGACAAAACCACCCCCATCTTAGCAATTTTAAAAATACAGTAAGGAAGCAAGGAAAAAAGCAATTGAGTCATTAGACGTGGCCAGCTCCTGGACTTTTGTTGCAAACAGGCTTAAAGATGGACGGATCCAATTTAACCCTTGAGACACTGTCAGAATTTGTGATGTAAATGCAGACAGGAAGGCAGCTTTACAGCTCTACAGAAGAAAGGCATTGTTGTATTCTGTGCATGCGCGGGCGGAGTTTTCCCTCTAGTCCACCCGTGCAAACTCCTGAACTGGCAGCTGATTGGCTGCCAGCCAGAAGGGTCCTGATTGGTCAGGACACTCCAGCCAATGAGAGTGTTGACAGGCCAAGCCACGGGAATGTATAAAATCCGCGGCCTGCCTGTAGACTACCTCTCAGTCAGTGCATCGTGAGTTTTACTCACGAATGCTAATAAATGGGTACCCTCGCGGTCATCCAAACAGACCTGCGTCTTGTGTATTTCTTGGTGTATTTTGACCGGGTTTTTGGTTAAAACAGGCATCAATGTCAAAACGGAGCTGGGAATATTTATCATCAGGGAAGGACCTGATGGCTCTTAGTCAGGAAAAAAAATCCTAGCAATAATTCCTGAAAATGGTTAGATTATAATGGTACTCAATGAGAAGTGAGAGAAAAGGCGTAGAATTGAAGGGCAGCTATATCCTGTTTTTTTAAATAAGCAAGTAGCATTATTTTTTAAAGGACTAATTAATCCACTGCCATTCTTCAGACAAGCTTTTGACTTCTCCAGTAGGCATAACAATTATTTTGAAATAAACAGACAAATTAAAATAGGAAGCCCAAATTGCATACCAACCCTAAAAGAGCACAACTCAGATGAGAGTCACAGATGACAATTCAACTGGATTTTAGGAAGGCAAAATCCCATAGTATCTGGCTAGGGATGATTTATAGCAAGTCCTCCCCATTCAGGCTCTTACAGCCCCTAAGCACTGGGCAGTCACCTGGATAATCTTGTTTGCTGTATAATTATCTTCTGTATGCTGAAGATTCTGCACCCAATGCTGCCAAACAACCTCTCCCAAAAGCTTAATGTGGATGTTAAATAGAAAGGGAGAGAGAAATGAGCTCTGAGGCACCTTACTTAAGAAGAGCTTGGGATAAATCTTTCTTTCCCACAAACACTTCTGGAACTGTTCTATCGTATCCGATAGCTGAATTCCTCAGACCTGGAAGAGATTGAGTCATCAGACAAACCCACTCATTTTAAATATATAGTTAGTGTCAGGCATGGGCCACTAAGGAATAGTTTGCCTTGTTTAGGATTAATCCAGACCATTGTTGAAGCAACAGCTTTCCTGCTGAGAATTTACTGAAACAATCAGCTTTTATAAGGATTCTCCAGGTTCTTGACAATGCATTGCTGGGCCAGATCCAAGACTCTATTTCCATACTTTGTGGTGTTCAATCCATAGCTGCCTTTCTCAGATTCCATATATATTGATTAATTGTTTTTTCTGCTGGTATTTTAAAAATTCAGGGAGACCAGTATAGATCTATTTCGAGCTTTTTAGCTCTCATCAGCTGGTCATACCTATATATATTGGAATGATTACTATAGATTGTTTTAGCATCCTGAAGAAAATAAACTGGAAGATGGAATACATTTAACAACTAGAGATAAATAACCGACAAATTAAATGGGAAGCAGTGTATGAAAAGAAATGAAAATTTGGCTAGCAGTTTTATATTAAAAATGGCATGATTTAGAGAAGAATTGTTTGTAATTAAAAAGAAACTGAAGTTAGAAAAGTGAAGAAAAACAAACACCCACAATTTCTGCCTTATTTTCTGTTATAATAGGCTTGGACAAGCTTCTTGTGATGGTATGTTTGTAGATGTTTAAGACCATTGTCATGAGGTAGTGATATAAAATAGACAGGACTGAATTTTCTGCAGGAAAAGCTTTCGGTTATGAGGAGAAATACCCTGGGCTATGGTGGCACAGTGGTTAGAATGCAGTCTTGCAGGCTGATTCTGCCCATTGCCAGGAGTTTGATCTTGACCAGCTCAAGGTTGACTCATCCTTCCCATCCTTCTGAGATCAGTAAAATGAATACCCAGATTGTTGGGGACAATATGCTGACTCTGTAAACTGCTTACAGAATGCCATAAAGCACTATGAAGCAGTACATAAGTATGTGCTATTGCTATTGCTAAAATTTGAGCATTTCCCTGTTTTTTTTTAAAGCTCTATTAAGGTATTTTAGAGCTTATACTAGACTTACTGTTTTCTTACCTCTAAATAACGGAAACCATGCCACCAATTTTCAGCAATTGTGGAAATTTTAGGTTAATATAGCTCTAAGGTATCCATTATCCATCTCTTAAGACATATATAAATGTAGAGGTAGGATTTTTCTTTCAAGTATGTAACATTTCAGATAAACTTATCTTGATCTAGGAGGATGCAATTCAGCCCTTCAATCATACCACATTAAGTAACTAATAGTACTGTTATGATTTAAAGCAAAATATTCCAGCTTCATAATACAGATAAGGAGATGCAATGTGCTTAAGTATGCACACATGTGGATCGCAAGGCCACACAAAACTGCAGAGGGGAAACAGAATAGAAACATTTGTTCTGAGAGAAAAAGGGCACTTGGTAAAGGCCAGATTCAGCCCACTGAAAACCAGAATGTGCCCTCTGATCACTTTCCTCTTTCTATTTTGCCTGCTGTTATCTTATGCTGAATAATTCAGAGTCCACCTACACATCTCAAATGCTAAGCAATGAATCAAGCAGTTCAATATAAAAAATGGCATCAGCTGGGAGAAACATTTAGCCTTACAGCTCAACCTAAAAACTACACTCGTGGTATAATTAAACCATTCACAGTAGGAAAGAGATACATGGGTGTAGATTTAAAATGTAACAACCATCCCCTGTTTTTACTTCAAATATTATTTAGGAAAAAATCACACACATACATAATATGTTCAATTTACCTCAGGATGAAAGAAGATTTCTGGTCCTAAGAATCTTTCATAGCCAACATCAATAGTAAATTCTTTCTTTGAGATGGCATTGATTCCAGTATATTGTTTAATCCACTTGGTACCATCTGCATCATATTTATTAAATTCTTTCACTAAGTCTGGACAGACATAACTAAAACGTTCCTGGAAAAACAAGTAGACATGTTTATAAAAATGACTAAATATCCAAGCTTTATATCTGATCATTTTTAGATATAATAGGACTAAAAGTTTCTTTGAAAACTAAGATACAGGCTAGTACTTATTTATCAAATTTCTACATTGCCCATCTCACCTAAGTGACTGCGGGCAGTTTACAAATAGCATACAGTAAATGGGAAGGTATCAAAAATTAATATTAATCACCTATGTTTAGATAATTAGTACTTGGCACTTAGTGTTGATACATTTTATGCCCCACTAATAAAAATTATAGAATCCAGAGAGCCTAAACAGTTTTTAATCTTTCAGCAGCAAGACAGTAACGGAAAAATACAATCATACATATTGTTGCTATAGTAACATACTGTACAATTTAAAACCAAAAACCTATAAACAATAATACATGTGTTTGTGGGAAAATGTAGACAAAGAACTTCCAGGAAAGGAATTATAGGTCTTTGCAATGTAAAACCTGAAGTCTGTTTAGAATCATAACATACAGAAAAAAAAATGCTGGCTAGTTACCCTCTCCATTCCTAATATTAACTATTTTATATTTATTCATGGGTTAGCCATAAAATCTATCAAGAGTTGACAAGTAATTAAAATTAACTTAATGAATGATTGACTTACAAACAGAGTTAAACTCAAATTCTTGTAACCTAGAATTGTATAAAGAATGAGTCATCATTTTGGATGAAGATATGGAACCTACTAAAATTTCCAATCTTCAAAGACAGCACTAGTTAGAAAGTTGTTATATACACAAGCATGAAGGGAATCTTCCTACGGGGAATGCTATTCAACATATTCAATATTGAATATTCAACAATCCAAATAAATAATAAAGCACTGTAAAGAGCTGACTAGACAAAAACCTAGTGTTTCCAGATTATTGTTCCTGACCTTTCTAATATCTTCCTCTCTGTTGCCACGGCTTTACTGGGAGTGGAAGGAGAAACTCTTTTCAGCTATTGATTATCTTTGCCATTTTCTTCCATTTCATTACTCTCTGCTCACACTAGAAATAGCTAACCTTCATCAAAAGCTAGACAAAAAAGACTGGATGTCATTTTGAGGCTCTGGATTATGGAAGCAGAAATAAAAGCCATCTAAAGAGCACCAGACTGAGAGTTGCCATTTCTGATGCATCACAAAATTTTGATGCAAGTACATAACTGTAGAGTGGGTTGTCATTTTTGGCCTTCATTCCAGTTTGCTGTGAAGACTGCTGGATGGAACAGAATATACATATGCAAAGTCAGGCTTTTTCATTCTAATATATAAATTTGCATTCAGATCTTAATAAATAAATATTCATTAAAAGTATTGTTGATATATCCATTTATGTTAACCAAATATATTACCTTGACTGCTTTAGCAGTTTCCAATGATTGCTCTGGAGGAATTCCTACTTCTCGTTCTCTTAGCAGCTGCTGAATAAAGTAAGTTATATCTCGTCCGGCTATTGGAATATGTTTGATACAGCTACCAATTACATAACCTTCAGCCTGGAAATAAAAGAAATGTCCTCAGCATACAACCATAAAGCCTATCTTTGATCTTCTGCTTCCCACTGGTGCACTCCTGAGCAGGAATGTATTTGACCACTGTATCTCATCAGAAGCAATTCTAATGATGTCACATTAAGCGGATGAAAAGATGAAAATTCTGCTTATCTAATAATCCTTCCCCTCCCCCTTTCTAATTTATGTTCAGAGTTAACAAAAGTAGCAAGACTTGCATTTTACAGGGATACAATAATGCATTTCAGTAATGCATTTATACCGTGCCTTTCTATTCATGTAGCTTTCAAGGCAGCCTATAGCACAATCTAATAATACCTAATATTACTTTCTCAAGAGTGAGAGAACCAAAACAAGTATTTAAGTGTTAGCATTTTCTATGCCATGAAATCTTCGAAGAGCATAACTTTTCACCAGATATACAAAATGGTAAAATGATATTTTAGACTTAATTTCTATCAGCCATAGATATAGAATTTTAGGAATTGTTAATGAAATATCTTGAAGACACTAGGTTAGCTATCACTGAATTATTTTTAAATAAAATAAACAGGCTGCTTAAGTGTCTGATAGTTTCTAAACTAAGAAAACTTATTTCTTTACCATTAGTTAAAAATAATGTGTTAAAATCTGGCATACTTGTAATTTGTAGAGGATTGTTATATAGCTCTGAACTCACGAGGAAAAGGCTGAAAACAAGAGATTGTGCGTTCCATAATAATTACAGTATCATGTGGGTTTTAATTGCTGTACACCGCTCCGAGTCCCTCGGGAGAGGGGGCGGTATAAAAATTCAATAAAATAAATAAATAAACTGTATTTTAATAGATGAAGCTGTATATCCTACCACAGGAATGACATGAGTGACACCATCCCCACTGTCTATAACCGTTCCAGTCAGTGTCCGTTCTCCTACTTGTCTTGATGTCCAAGATGCAGCTAAAGCAAGGACAGCCTACCAAGGAAACAGTTTGAGCATAAGTGTTTCATAATCTCCCCAAAAATGAATACTACATTAGACAAAAACAAACATTTATACTGCATTACATAGCCCAAGACAATTATACACATTACAAAAATAAAGTGCAAAATGAAATGAAGAATATATAAGAACAGATACAGATACAGTTTGTTAAATTTTAAATAATTGCAGCAGCACTATAGAAAACTAGAATTCTTCTGAAATTTGCACTCAAGCACTGAGACAATCTCAGTAAGCAAAGTATTGATGGAAAGCAGCACTATCCCACTGAAGCTACATTAATTTTAGACTGGCTGAAAATACAATATTCTTTTTCATGTTATCTTTCTGGTATAAATATGAGTTCAGGTACAAGAAGACTTCAACACAGTATTGTGTTAAGAATATCTTTTCCTACTTGTACTGTTGACTGTATTACAATGGATTTCTTACTATGTAATTTTTCCAATATAGCAATCAGGTATATTATCACTCCTTTATTAAGAAGTGTAACATACATGTTCAATAAATACTGGTAAGAAATGTTAGTAAGTCAAAATTATGACTTTAAAATAAAGATTATCTTCAACTGCAAAGTAATATCAAATGTCTTGTAAATGTTAAACAAACAAAAAAATCCTATCAAAAGTAACTGTGGTAGTAAACCATGGACACACTATAGAAGAGTTAAGTATAGAAATAATAAAACTATAGGTGCCATGCTGCTCTTTCATCCAATAAACACTTATAAGGTGCTCTGTATCTTGAAAGTAGGCAGAAGTGAAATTCTGATTGACAACTTACATAGCAATTGCTGTGCTAATGATCATTCTTTCCTCCAAGAAGCAAAGTTTACAGACAATTATAAATCACATAAAACAAAGACAACTATACTTTATTAGATGATTTTGCTCTTACCTCAATTTGATAAAGTTAATTTGCATTACTTTATGAAATTCTACATTAGTGTGATTTGCACATTGGTAGTATTTCCATATCACACCTAATCATAAGAGGTAGTTAGTGCATTTTATACAGAAGATTAGCCGCCCCTCCTAAGCAGCATCATTAGTACTCATTGTTTAGTTAAGCATGCTATCTAATGAAAGGAAAAAGACTAGGAACAGTGATTTATGTATCCCAAATTAACAGTCAGAAGGAAACAAAGAAGATATAGGAGTGCATTTTAGTCATTTACAAACAGATTTTACAAAACTTTATATTATACTTCAGAACATATTTGGAACATTTCCAAATGCATGAGTTTCATGCAAAAGGCCTCTTACCTCAAACCAGGGCTGAGCTCATTGGCTGCCCAGTTGGCCACTTGGGACATAGCAGAAAGAAGTTCCCATAAAATTACCATTCTCATTTAAGACAGATGCCAGAAGAAAAGTTCTAAATGCAGGTGATGCAGAACAGGTAACTCTAGGGCAACTGAAGCAGAATCCATGTATTACTTAATAAAATCAGAACTCTATATCTCACCTGAACAGCAATGTAAAGCCCAGGAACATTGAAGGATTCAAACATGATTTCAGCAGTATATTCCCTGTTTTCTGGAGTATTTAGAGGAGGTTCAGTCTATGAAGAAAAAACAACTATTCAGCTCGATCTAATCTACTTTCAGTAGGCCATGTAATATTTTTAGCTGAATAATTACACTTCATTTTACTTGTTTTGATAGCTTTACAGGATCTAATATATCCAACAGCATATATGAATTGATTTCTTACTAAAAGAACTGTAAGTTCTCCCTCTACTATATTGTGCTTGAATTGAGTTGAGACCTTTTCCCAAGTATGCTCATTTTTCCCCTACAAAAAGAAAGTAGTGCATGCAAATACAGAACATTGTTGTCCCATTATTTCCAGACATTATCTTCTCAAACAACAAAAGAACTCTGTTCACTCTCTGAACTCTGTTAAGGAGCTCTATATACCGATTGGAAACCTTGTTAATGTCAATGAGTGAGGAAAAGATTTAATAGCAAGACAATATATCTTACATGATTTCATTAATATTTTATCTTAAAAAATCAAGAGTGCTCCTAACGAATTATTTAGTGAGCTAAATGAGGTCAGCAATTTTCCATATTCTTTCATATATTGCAATTATGTATTTTATTATAATAGCCTTATTAAATTGGTACGCTCTGACTTTCTTCTCTCATCTGGCTTCAGAGACTACAAATATTATTTCAAGATTTTAAAGCTATAAAATGCAGAAGCATTTTAGAGGAGTACTTTAGGTTGGTTATTGTCACAATAATTGCTATAATTATAGATATGGAAGGGAACAATTGGGCTACTGAGCCCAACTCCCTCCTAAATGGAAAGAATCCAAATTCTCTGAATAAAGAAGGAATCCACCCTTGACAGATTACCTACCAAACTTCTGCTTCAATAAATCCATCAAAGGGAAGCTCTGAACTGGATTTGATTGTTAAACTATTTTTATGATTATAAACATCTTAATAATAGATACCTTTAGAAACAGTTTCCCCAGATAATTAATTATTTCCCCCAAAGAATTATTCACTTGGTATCTGTTTTATGGGCTTGTTTTTTATATGTCCTCAGTGTTATAGCAACAAGACATATATAACACCCCTCAGTGCTTTTCAGCACTCTCTGGTCAGTTTATAATGTCAGCATATTGCCCCCAACAATATGGGGCCTCATTTTACCAACCTTAAAAGGATGAAAGAATGAGTAAACTTTGAACCCCATAAGGATCAAACTCCAGGCTGTGCACAGAGTTTGCCTGCAATACTCATTCTAGCCACTGTGCCACTGGACCTTAAGCTGTGAGCCAGCCTTGTTTTATTTTGTTCTACTGCATTCTTTATTTTTATTACAATGTAATTTTGTATTATATACCATTTGTTGTGCTGTACGTATCAGAGATAACTCTTTTCAGTTTTTGCTCAATTATCTATTACACTTGTTTTTTCAAATTGTAGGATTTATTCTACTTTAAGTAATCAGTATCCTGAATACTTAAAACCGGATTTTATACTCACCAAAAGAAAATAATGGTCTTCAGGTTCTGCCCTTAAATATTTAAAGATAACTTGTTCCATAAATCTCTCCATCAAGTCCCAATCTTCAACTATGCCATGGCGAATGGGCCACTGTTTAAAATATGCACATTGTTAAAAAAAATACTAAATTTAAAGTTAAAGTTAAAGTAGACTCACATAAATATGATATAGAAAGCAGCCTTTAACTTTTCTCTGGCTTATTTGTACACTGTTTAGTACACAGTTTATATTTTTTTATCTGATACTGCTTGTTTTGAAATTAAATCTATTATCAAAACTTGTTTTAAAATATTTTGGTAAGCATCTTAAAACTTTATCTTAATCTGAAATATTAACATACTGCTGTTTATAATAAATTATATAATACAGTAAATAAAACATTGATTTGTATGAGGAAAATTAAGTTCAAATTACTACTCATCCCTGAAAGTTAGACAATCTTTCTTTGCTTAAAAATGAGAAAAAATGCCACTTTTTATTTTATTTTATTTTAAATACCTTTGTTGCATATGTGGGTTTTTCTATTGCTTCATCCCCGATAAAGAAGTCTAAGTCATCCACACCTTTCATAACCCTTCTTTGTGCCTGATCGACAACCTTGGCCGATTCCTTAATGGCAATACCTTTATTATAAGAAAACAATAGCAAATTACAGGTAAGAATTATACCTTTAACTTTTAGTATAACATTTATTCTTCCACAAAGATTTGTTACTCTGAAGGATATTGCTATTGATATATTTATCCAATTTTCTAAAAGAAATAAATTTCAAATACAAGTCAACCCTTTACTTAAAGCATCACTAGAATGGAGGGGGATGTTAATGCAAATGACCATTAAATCTGAATGTTATTTTTGTAACTACAAAAAAGTGTACAGAGCTCATAGATATGGGTAGAGTGTTAAATATTTGCCTGAAACAAGCAGAGTTGAGAGATAAGAGCATTCTGCACAGACATACTGGAAATACAAAGCACAAATTACAAACTCTGGTTTTCTACATTAAATATTCAAATTATAATTTCACTATTTTTGATTCAATAAAAAGAGCTTAAGTAAAAAGTGTTTCAGATATATAAATGAAGTAGGAATTATCTTATTTTTAATGCCAAGCACAAGGCATTATACCAGAAACACAGCCTTAATATAATACCGGTTATTTATCAGAGGTGATTCGGGCTGACTGCTGCTGTCGCAGTGAAGATAGGGCAAGCTGGTTGAACCCAGCATGGTGGCTGCGGCTGGGCCAGCAAATTACTCGACTGGGGGAGGACAGCAACCCCGCAGCCAGCTGATAGGCGGCAATGGACTCCCCCAAGGGAGAAATGGCCCAATTCTCTATGGCTTGCCTGATTGAGTAGACATGCTGATCTGATGGAAGAGGTTTGATAACTGTCAGGAATAATGCAGAGACTCCGACAAATGAGCTCCAGAAAAAAGTTTCTGATCAG
>JANHFJ010001550.1:418902-429033 GCA_032468195.1 Cerberus rynchops | reverse complement strand
GAGTGAAAAACACTGAACAGCCAGACAGTGAGGTGTGCCTTTTATACTTGATTGACTCAGTTATGTGATCAAAACTGAGGGAATTACCCAATCATTGGAGTCTCTGCTCCTCCACAATGGAGAATCTTGGAATATTGTTTCATGAAGTTTCTTATTTCTTAATTTTCTTTTATATAGCAAATATTTAGTATCCATGTTCTGCTTGTCAAAATGTTCACTATAGATTCTAAATATGCATAAAAATGCATAATTATAAATAAAAAAGTAATGAAGCCATGTTTAGAAAAGAGATAACTGATAATTGACAACCTAATGGTATATAATAAATTGATCACTACAAGCAGACAAAACTTTCATCTTTAACCCAGAGCATTAACACTCTTCATTAAAAGATGTAAATAATAAATAATATTCTGAATGGATAGAGAGTAGAAACAACAATAAAATAGACATAATAACAAAAGAACAGAAATAATCAAATTATCACAATACTTGATAAGTGATAAAGTATGGAAGGACAGATTGCCTGATTGCTACATATCCTGTGTTTCTTCCTCCCCTGTCCCTTTCTGGCCTTTCACCAATGCTGAAATATATTATCAGATTTTATTTCTCAAGTGCACTACTAATGATACTTGTCTATATGTCTGATTCTAGATTACAGAAATAACAAGCTATCATATATAAAATCTGGCTGCTAAATCATGTAAGTTCTTTGTCTAGTTCAAATATTTAAAAAAAGAAAAAAGCAATGCATCTGACACTATGAACTGAAAAAAGCAATGCATCTGACACTATGATACTGAAAATTATATCTGGATAATTTAAAAAAAAAAGTTACCATGATGTTTAAAGACAGGAGTTACTCCTGCAATATAAAATGACTGCCTTGGATTCATGCTGCATGAGAATTTTAAAAAGCTCTAAAAATATGATATTAAGCACTTTTAAGTCATTATTCCAACCTCTTAAAGAAAATTAGGAAAAATGTAAAGGAAGCTTATTAAAATAAGTAAAATATACAAAAGACTACATATATTGTTGATGATTTTACAATCTATAAATGTTCAGTATGGTGAATAAAAAAATTAGCATTTTCAGTCACACTGAAATGTCATATATTAAAGAAAAAATATTGAAAATATGAAAATAGAATAGGAAACAGACCATAAAATAGATTTTCAAAAAAAATTTCCAGAAACTTTTAAATGTCTTGTTAACGAATGTGTTGTTTCTGCAATAAAATATATATCCTTTTTTAAGGTACAAGGTAAAATTTCTCCCAAATGCACCTTTACCTAATGATTGCAAAAGACAGTCATACTGACTCAAAGGCAATATGGAAGTTGATTTGCTACTGCCTTTTTCCAGTGTATTTTTTACAACACTCCAGTTATTGGAAGGGGAATGATCCTTGATATCCTGTATCAACTTAGTCCAAACATGTTTAGATTCAATAAAATGAATAAATATGGATTTGAGCTTGCTACTTGTTGTGCTATGTATGCAAGGCCTTATTTAAGACACTTATGATAAATGATATGGTTAGTAAAATGTTACGATGAGTCATGGAGACAGACGGGCCATGGAACAAAACCCTCTGCCCACTTCAAGTATCCAAATTAAAGCATCACAATAAATGGCTCTCTACACACTGCAGGATCTGCCACAAAATACTGCAAGAATCCTTACCCCATAAGAATGATATTTTAGGCCAAATATGCTTTTTCATCATTTCATAATTTGATGTAAGATAGGGGCTATATAAATGTTTAAAATAAAATAATATAATAAATCAAAATAAAATAAATCTAGGACACTATAAGAGCTTGCTAAGGGGTTCAACCAAGCAAAGTCATTACTATAATCACTCCAGTTCTCATTTTTAAACATCCTGCAGTTTGTGGTAGCACTGATCCTGTTCAATTCTCACTTTGTTTTTATTTTACTTTTGTTTTCTGATTTATTTTGGGATGGTCTATGTTCAACTTAATATTTTGAGTCCCTGAATCTTTTACTTCTGCATACTGTTTCTTCTCTCTTATTCACCAGTGGCCATATTCTGACTTCTTTCAGCATTTAACTAGTTCAGGGAGTATATTATTTATCCTTCTAACAATGGCATGACTTCTCATATATATGTTCTTCACTGTATTTTTGGAATTTATTTTGCCATTTAAGCTCATAGTAATATATTAGTAGTGTATTTATAGGGAAAATTAAGGAAATATTGAATAAGGAATGCCACGTGAGCACGGAAAGAAGTTATCATTTCACTGATAATCTGAGAATACTAAAGGAGCAAGATGTTGATTAGTTGTATTCTGAATGAGAGAATGAAATAAGCAATGGCAATTAACATAATTATTCCTGAATTTGTCTTCAAGGATAAAAAAAAAAAACCCAATTTAATTTCATCAACTGATGTCACACCTCTTTGGAATAGTTAGTGCAACAGGTAGATAGATATAATCTGTTCTTCCCTGGATAGAAAGAAAAGAGAGCACCCTCCAGAATATTTATTGTTAATATTTCTTAGCAGTTCTCCCCATAATACATCCAAATTTCACATGGCATTTAGAAAGGAAAAACCAGGAAAGGCTTCCAAAGATAAACTGCTATGCAGACAAGGCAAACCAAACCAGCAATTTAATACCAGCTGGTTCCTACAGTACAATAATGCTGCTACTAATCCAGAATAAGCACAAAAAAAAAAAAAAGGAAGAGGGAATGATAAAATCCTGGGATCAGTATAAGAGCCAAGACTGCAATTCTCCTGACAATTGATACAACTTTCTCATTTAATCATTCTTTTGTTCTAATTGCATCTGCTTCTATTTATTAGTGAAATGAATTGTCCTGCTCCAACAAGACTCAACTAACCATTCAACCAGTGCCAAACTACCAAAAAGAATAAAAATTTCCAACAGAAATTTTGTTCTGTATCCTAATCAGAATAACTTTAGCTAAAAGACATACTTTGATAAAACAGCAAAAGAGGGCCTAAATGAACTCAATACTAATGCTGTTACATATTTTTTTCAACTTTTTCCATTAGCCAAATAATAGTGATCAAAAAGTTAACTGGTGAAATAAGATTGCCTCCTTATAAATTCATAATTATGTAAATTCTAAATGTTATCTAGTAATCCAAAAACACATTTAAAGTGGTTTCAAAAAGAAATATATCATATACAGTATAAAACCTCATTTAAATGGGATTTCAAAAATGAATATTCATAAAACTGTGCTATATTAAATGACAATGCAGTTACATCATTTAGAATCACAACAGTGTAAAACACTTACATGAAGGAATGATGAATTGTGGTTCTGTATTACCAGCATATCCCAATTTGGTGTACCTATAAGACAAAGCAACATAAACAAGCTACTTTAAAAATGATCAGCAAAACTGCAGTATTTACAAATCAAAGTCACATGATCAAATACTGATGTACAAAAATATTAATCAGACACAGTCTCCTCACTGAGAGTCATTAACCTAAATCTTTCAGGACTATACTGAAAAGGTAGTGCTGATGCCAACTATACATCTGTCAAAACTAGGCCCCTAATAACTGTGAAGTCAGGCAGCACAAGGTAATATTTTTGTTCCTAAGATATACTGATCAGATACAAAAATATAATACAATACCTTGAGTGATTAATTATCTGACTATAACCTAAAAAAACCTATTAAAATAGAGAAAATAGGGCACATTCATAATAAACTGTCACCCTTCCAGTCAATCCCAATTCTTCTAAATAGTCTAGTCTTCTCAAAATAGTCATTGATATTAAAAATGCTATCTTGTTAGGGATATGCAGATTTATTTCCTGCAAGAAATTTTCAGTTTTCTTCAGTGAATATTTGCATTCAAGATAGATACGTCTTAACAGCTAATGCATCAGCATTTACAGTCTTTCTTTGAACAAAATATGGAACTTTCCATACCTTATCATAGAATCCAGTTGTTAAAATGTGCTCTAGTGAAAAGCTGGTCTAAAAGTATTATTACTTTTCTATCTGGGAGGCTAATTTGTGACAGATGTGATATTATCTTGGGCAACAACATCCAAGACCCTTGCTTTGAAACTTTTCTTGGACTTGCGTTATATCTATTCCAATAAGGGAACATTTATATAACAGTATATATTTCTGACTTTATATAATCATTGGGACTATTTTGCTGTTGTATACCTTATTGATTAGAGAACCAGGATAGCTATGGTTGCTATGCTGCCTTGTGACATTGACACTAGCTGTAGCTGTTAAAGAACTTGTGAAATGTGGAAGCCAGATACAGAAGTAATAAGGCACAACCACTCAGCAATGTTTAAAGCTTCACTGCAACTGAACATTCAAGTTTAAAAAAAGTTTTTCCATTTAGAATACACTCGTCTGATGAGCCATATACATGTAGTCCTTGAGTTACCACAACAATTGAACCCAAAATTATGTTGCTAATTGAAACAGTTGTCAAGTGAGTTTGCCCCATTTTACATATTTTCTTGCCACAGATGTTAAGTGAACTATTGCATTTATAAAGTTAGTAACATGGTTGTTAAATGAATCTGCCTTCCATATTGACTTTACTTGTCAGGAGGTTGCAAAAGTTGATCACATTACTGCAGCCAACATAAATACAAACCAGTTGCCAAGCACCTGAATTTCAATCATGTGACCACTAGGATGCTGCAGTGGTGTGAAAAATGGTCATTTTTTTCAGTGCTGTTGTAACTTTGAATGTCACTAAATGAATGGTTGTAAGTTGAAGACTGCCTGTAATTAAAACCACTTTGTTATGGTTTATTGTGAGTCATCATATGAAATAGGCAACCACATACAGAGAGTTTTTTAAGTGACCATTTGAAATAACAACAGTGCTGAAAAAACTGACTTAACCAAATGGTCCTTGCATTTATGACTGTGGAGCATCCTACTCATATGATCACCATTTTTGATTTGGGGAAGTCATTCCTCACCATTTCTGACCTTCCCAGGGGCTCCCAATTAATGAAGGCAAAGGGGAAAGCCAAATTCACTTAAAAACTGATTCATTTAACCAAAACAAAAAAATCATAAAATTTTGTATGACTCACTTAACAAGCACATCTCATTCAATTCAATTCAATTCAAATCTTTATTGTCAATGCACATGTGTGCAGTGAAATTGAATGCGCTTCCATCGGTACAATCACACAAAGCACAAAAACACAGAATACATCCAAACACAGACTACACCTCCAGACTTATAAACAAATCCCTAACCCCAGGAAATACCTGAGCTAGGGATGGATAGATAGATAGATAGATAGATAGATAGATAGATAGATAGATAGATAGATAGATAGATAGATAGATAGATAGATAGACAGACAGACAGACAGACAGACAGACAGACACAGAAACACACACAGACACACAGTTCCACCAGTATGTACATATTGCACGTTGCACTGGCACTACGAGTCTGTTGTATCAAGTCTAGTCGTGGTGTTATGTGGCCTTTAGAAGTCTTGACAGCCCATGGATAGAAGCTATTTTTCAGCCTATTTGTCCTAGTAACAGAACTTGTGGTCCCAATTGTGTTCATAACACAATTATACTACCTGTAAGTCCTGAAAATAAATATACTTACTACCTGTAAGCCCTACAAATAAATAAATATGTCTGAGACCTGCCTGGTTTTATATTTCTAGACCCACATTAACAGGGAAAAAAGGGGGGAAAAGATAAATATCTACCCCCACAGAAATAGAGGAATCATTAGTCCACTACTGAAATTAAGTGTTTCAGTTATAGCCTCATTGTCTATGTCATTATTAAATGTCGTTCAAGTGAAACTTCCCATTCAACTATGGAGTTTGTGAAATGAATGCTTAACTCAACTTTCCTCCAAACCTACATCAAGATTCTTGAGATAGTGATGAGAGACACTCCCTATCTTTGTGTCTTGAATTCCCAAAGGTAGGATATAAATGCAATAAAAATACCATATTATGCTGAGAGTCTGAAAATTTAAATAATTGTTTCTAGAATTGCTTGAGATTTAACATTGTTAGCTATAAAGCCAAAAATTCTCAACGTGTCCATAAGTAATTCACCTTACTATACTTGCTACTGCATGGATTCAGTCACATTTAGTACTGCACAACCTAGCAAATCTATCCCTCACTCCAGCATTGTTGCCCATCCATATAATGTATTCAACAGTTCATCTGTCCTCAGTTCATCTGTCGTCTGTCTTTATTCTCTGCATCAACTTTCACCTTTCTCTGTAAATAACGTATCTTTTCCGTTTAGCTGCACCACTGATTGCTTTGTTCTTATATGGGCCATGTTCCCTAATTAAAAGGAGATTTTCATGGAGATTTTTGAAATGCCTTTCATTTTTCAGAATCCAATTTGCTCTCACCATCTGGCATTCAATGAAGTATATGTATGTTGGATCTGAATAATTTGCCTCCTCCTCTTTTTCCTGTACCTGACATTTTTAAAGATCAGTCATAAAAGAGGGTTAGGGTTATTATTTGTATGTCATGTAGTCTTTAGTCATTCATATAATGATGCCATGCAAGTACAATACTATTACACCCCTACCTAAAAATCTAATTTGTGAACTATATATAAGAGAAGCAGGCAATATGTTTCTATGGTAACCATGGGCACTCTTAGTGCTTGTTAGGCCTGTTCATGTTTTTTTTATTTAAAAGCTTATTTTAAAATACTGATTGAGAAGCTAGCACCCCAGAAACTAAATAACCAGGTTTTGCTATCATCTCTATTTAAGAGAACGTCTTTGAGTTCCCTAAAGATGTTAATAAATAAAACTGGTGAATAAACATAGTCCCAAGAGTTATTTGCACAACTCTTTAAGTTTGGCAGGGTTCTACGTTCCTAGACTTCTGAAAAGACCTGGCTTTCTCCCCCTGGTATGGGATATGGCGAGGTGGATGAGAAGACTGCATATGGAATCTTTGGTGCCAGATTTCTAGTTGGTGTGTGTGTGTGTGTGTATGTGTGTACATGTCTGTATATATCTATCTATCTATCTACCTATCTGTTTTAGGAAGGAAGGAAGCCAATCCTCTTTCTCCTGCTACTGATGAAGTATGCCTGGCATGAGATCATAAGAGGCCAGGTGCACCTCATCAGCAGTGGAAGGAAAAAGACAGCAGGTTAGGCAGAGGTGGTAAAAATCAGGGTTGTCAAAAGGGCAAAGGTGAGGGAGAAGCAGGTGGGTGTGGAGTTGGGAACAGCAATTCAATTGCTAAATGATACGGTCATTACACGAAACATCACTTGGTCATGCCTGGACTTAACATCAGTCCCAATATGGCTATTAAGCAAATCACCCACAGTTTAGAGAGACATCACATGACTGTGACTTGCCAGGTTCTCTATTGACTTGGCTTATCAGAAGCCAGCTGTGAAGCTTCCAAATTGCAATCATGACTTTGAGATGCTTCAACAGTCATAAACACACACTGGTTGAGAAGCCTCCAAATTGCAATCACATGACTGCAGTGATGCTGCAATAGTCATAAGTCTGAGGACTGGTCATAAAATTATTTTTTCAGCGCCATCTTAATTTTGAACAGCTGCTAAATAGAACAATTGTTAATCAAGGATTACATGTGCTAGTAAGTTTTGAAAAACACTAAGAAACTGAAATTTTAATATTTAGTTCCACACTTGTTCATTTGAACAATACCATAATACTAAACTAATCAGGAGTTACTTTAAAGAAAGACTCTCACAATCAGACTGTTGGTGCAAAAGAAGTTCCAATAAAAGACCAAAAATGATAAATTTGGAAAACTAAAACAGAATCCTATTCACTATATAAAATTTAGTATCTTGTGAAGGAAATTATCCTCTGTGAAATATTTTAAAGATTAGAAGTGTTATATGTATTTCCAGTAAAGCCTATATACTGCACAGTTCAGCAAATCTAAAAATATTCATAGCTACTCTAGCAAAAATGTAGAAGAATGAATCATGAAAATAAAGATGGCTATTGGCAGACACTGAGGACACCTAATACCAAACCTGTTTGTTCTTTTACTACTTTATTGTTCAAAGATTTAAAGTTCATTTTAAACAGTAATTTTTCATTCAGAATAAGCTAGATATCAAGTTATATTGTGCAAGAAAATAATGGACAAGTAAAACAGGAGAAATGATACTCAGCAATACATAGATCTAATTTTTTTTCAAAGAAAAAGATGTAAATATGTTTAAGGATTTTTTTTATCTCAGTGCATTATTTTAAATCTTGAAAAAGAAGTTATACAATTCTTTGAAGAATCATCATGGGACATCTTTAATTTCCAATTTAATAACAAACACTAGTCTTAATTATCTGGCAGACCTGTTATTGGAATATAATTTTGTATTTTCTGACGAAGTAATATACAACTTAGCTTACACAGAGTAAATTGTTATATCCAATTCAGTATTTGAAACTAGAGTATTCCAATGCCATTTTGTAGGACCAGATAAATAGTTCCTTTTACCTTCCTAGATTTTAAAGTTAAAGAACCGAATCAGGATACACCTGCGAGGAAAGGATAAGCTTTAAAATATTCCAATTATTTCCAATTCAATAGAGGAAACACACTGAATAAATAATTAAATAGCCACTATACTACTAGGAATCATTCCTTTCTTTCCCACTTTTTAACAAACACATGAGATTACAGAGATAGACTAACTATTCAGTTCATGGTAAGAGGTCATCTGTTATGCATTCCAGGTCAGGCCATAGATGCTGTGGAACTCCTGACTCAAAGTTTAAAGGCAGTGAAAGTCTGGATGAGACAAGTTGGAGCAGAGGTGTAATGTGTGTTTTTCTAACTGTACATATAACTGCCCATGCCATTGTATTTTGCACAAACTAGAGAGCAAGACCCCTGCACCACCCCACATACCAGAGGCCAAGGGTAAGATATCTCCTCCCTAATCAGCACCAACAGGAACTGACTCTTGAGGGAAGTGAACCAGTACAATCCTGTGCCCCCTACCCCAACCCTCTGAGCCAATCCAGAGGAATATAATGGCCAATGGTACCTAAGGCCATCAAAAGGTCAAGCAGGGGCAAGGATGGATACAGATCCTAATCCTATCCCCACAAGAGATCACTAAAAATCAATGCCATTTCTGACCCATACTCAGGCCTGAATCCTGATTGAAAGGGGTCCAATTAATCCACTTTATTCCCTGCGTCCCGAGGCTGCTCTGTAACTACCTTTTCAATTACCCTTCACCAGAAGGAGAAAGTTGGATAGCACTAAAAATTGCCCAGTACGATAAGGTCCAATTATGATTTCTTGAAGAGAGGGTGACCCAGTACTTCCTCAAGAGGTGGAAGAACAACCTGCTGACTCAAGGAGGGTTAGAACCCTCACCTCCCATCACCATCAGGCAGCTTTAATTAACCAGCAGAGACATGGATCTAGAAAGCAGGTATCTGAACTCATCATCACTTTTTAATGCTGATTTTATTCCTATTGTGGATATTTTAAAACTTGTTTTACTGGTCACTAAGTCATTTGATTTTAATGAATCAACAAACCAATTGTGCCTGATTTACCAGTTTTAAATCTACATACCTGCAAGAGGCTCTGATGATGCTTACACTCCATCACAACAGGCTACTGCAACTATTTGGAAACTGCAATTGGTACAGATGAAGCTATTCACTTTAGCAGATGAGAACAACTGCAAGCACATGCATTGATCCTGCAGAAGAGCACTAGCTTCAGCTGCAATTGTGATCATTAACCTTAAAAGCCCTACATCTGCAGGAACATGTCCTCCAAATAGAACCAACCTGTCCAGTGAGCTCATCCCAACAGGGAATATTGGGTGTTTCCCAGATTCAAGAGGTGCTGACGGTAGAGGCCTGCGAAAAGTTCTTTGTGGTGAATTGCACCTCAGGAAATTGCTTTACTTCTTCTACACAGGTCCAGTTGGTGCTCACCTTTGTAAAAGTTTTTAAGACAAAAATTTCCACTGGGCTCTCAAAAATTGTTATTTGAGACTTGGGTTGGCACTAGTGATTATAGCTATTTAATTTTTACTTTTTATTGTTATAGTTTTTAATCACACAATGGTTTAAT
>JANHFJ010001550.1:367573-380977 GCA_032468195.1 Cerberus rynchops | reverse complement strand
CCATAGGGATGAATGTCAATGGATAAACTTTCTATTGATTTAGCTTAGCATTAGGAAAAAGGAGGGAGGGAGTGTGCGCGCACGCATGTGAGTGCGCGCATGTGTGCGCGCATAGTTTTTTTTTTTAACTATAGTCTGGCCCTCCAATGGTCTGAGGGACCGGGAACTGGCCCCCTGTTTAAAAAGTTTGAGGACCCCTGGCTTATGCAAACAAGCGTGTGTGAATTTTTGTTGGTTGGAATCATATTCATGTAGGTCACTCTATGCATGGTTTGTTTTAAGCAAGCTATAATGGTTAGGATCTCACATCTTCCATATTGATTTTGGTTTAACATGAAAAGCTGTGTTTTGTTGGACAAGCAAGCTATGACCTCATTTCAACAATGTTAAATATATAGGTAGACTTTGACTTGCAGCCATTCATTTAATTATTGTTTGAAGTTGCATGAGCATTGAAATAGTGACTTATAACTGGTTTTCACGTGTACAACTGTTGCAGTATCTCCATGGTCACATGATCAAAATTCAGGCACTTAGCAACCAGCATGCATTTACAATGGTTTCAGAATCCCGGGGTCATAGGATCACCATTTGTAACCTTCCCAGCTGGCTTCTGATAAGCAAAGTCAGTGGGGGAAGCCAGGTTTGCTTAATGACCGCATGATTCACTCAACCAACTGAAGTGATTTGCTTAACAACTGTGGTAAAAAAGGTCATCCAATGGGGCAAAGCTCACTTAACAACTGCCTTGCTTAGCAATGGAAATTTTGGGTTCAGTTGTGGCCATACGTTGGGGGCTACCTGTAAGACATCAATCTACTCTCCACAATTCACCTTTGTTAAATCATTGGATTGATTTAAAATGAGGTGTGAATCCAGAACCAGGGAGCAAAAGTGATGTGATCTTACCAGAAGAGGAATGTAGAAGTGCAGAGTGCATAATCCTAGGCTTGTTTGTGCAGCATACATATTCACATAGTTCAGTGTTATCTCCTCCCACAAATCATCCCAGGCATTCATTTATTGCTGACAGTAATCTCTAGCAAATCAGAGGAGTTGAACTCATGCAGGAATTTGAAACTTCGTAACCATGAACGTTCCACCTTATTCTGTTTCACCCATATTTGCACTAAACCTGCTGAGGAGCGCCTATCAGAAGTGCTGAGGGAAAAGATATGTTTGTTATGCTTGATTGGGCTGGACAAAGTTCCGTGAGGAGCTTCCTACCATGCAGGGGATGTGATTCTCTTCCTGGAAGCAAAATGACTCTGCAATTTGCTTCAGTGAGGTATTTTGTGTGACCTGGGTGTTTTCCTGTTTGCAGTATGACTCTTCCAGCTTTACAAAGGCTGATCAAAGCTGGAGGAGTCACCTCTGCAAATACTGCAGTGAGGCAAATCTGCAAAGCAGAGCAGACAGAAGCGATATGGTAGTGGTTTTTGGTTTTTTTTAATTATTTGGCTTTTAGAAGGGAGAGGGCCACATTGATTTGCAGAGCAGGTCCCAATAGGGACTGTGGTCTTTGGACCTTCATGAAGGAAACACTCCTTCAAAAGTTTGCACAGCCTGATTTGTGTACTTGACCTCTCCAATAGAGCAGCTATGAAAAAGGGATAGCCTTACTAATGAGGTGCACCCATTTTGCTTCTGTAAGGTTTCTATTTTCTACTTTATTTCTTCCCAAAAGTGGGGGGGGGGGGGGAAACCCTGTCCCAATATAATTACTAGTGCCATGTCCTCCCTGGCACATGGAAGGAGAACCAAAGCAGCCAAGCTCAGGCTTCCAGTCTCAAATTTATAGTCATTTTGATTTGTAAACTATGGTTTATCACTTATGATATATGGATTAATAGTCTATTCAAATAAGCCATAATTAGTTTCACACGGTGTGTGAACTCACCCCCTGAGAAGTGGCTACTCCCAACCCTACTTTGTTATTTATAGGGAAATATTCATCTCAAACCCCACCCCCTTTTTTTCTTCTCATCGTCTTGACATGATGCGCTTGGGGATGGCTAATCTTTAATCTTCGTTTCGAGTTCTCCAGGTCATTATACTTACAAAGAAATGTTCTTTTTCCTTTAAAATTCACTTTTTTCCCGTAATTTTAAGAAAATTTGCTATTATTTAGTCTGTATAAATTATATATAATTTTGAGGAGCATTGAAATATAACAATACATAATATTAAGGCAACTGTAAACACTCTTTATTGTTAACTCCATACAAATTGTTTGACTAAATTAACTGGAATATAATGCTTTATTTCTAAAATAGCATTGGAGGTGTTGTTATGGTGAATTTGTCTGGATCTGAGAAATCTGCAGGAAGAGATACAATAGGTAATTTTAAAAAAATTCTTCACAATAAATTGAAGTGATTGAGGAATATTGCTTTATATATTTTTTATTCAAAAAAAATGACAAAAATGCATAAAGGGTAGAAAGTCCGTTTTAATAGCTGAATCTGTAGCAATATTTGTATGCCATTGTGAGGAGTAAGAAGCAAAAATGCCTCTGAATAAATGTGTTATAGAAAAGTATTCTTTTTGAAGGAATCAGTGGGTTTTTTTAAATGAAATAATTTGCTGCAGAATCCTACCAATTTTCTAATTTTGTGTAAATTATTTATTTGAATAAAAACAGGATACCTTTAAGAGTCTGTTAAACAAGTAGATTACATTTCATTAATCCAGTGTCAATAACTTATCTACTTAATCTTATTTACAGGGTCTCTTTGGTCTCTGATGGGAGCTGTACTGTATGCAATCTATATAGTTATGATAAAACGAAAAGTTGACCGAGAAGATAAGCTTGATATTCCAATGTTTTTTGGTAAGAACAAATTTTAAGGCACAGTTTTTCAATTTAGGACTGAATTTTGAACTTGATAATGTAAGCTTTGCAAAGTGTACTTTGCATCGCAAGACTAACTCTTTGTTATGTGATCTATTTGTTTATTCTGTTCCTGCAGGTTTTGTTGGCTTGTTTAACTTGCTGTTGCTTTGGCCAGGCTTCTTCCTACTCCATTATACTGGATTTGAGGTCTTTGAATTTCCCAATAAATTAACACTAATGTGCATAGTCATTAATGGCCTTGTTGGAACTGTTCTGTCTGAATTCCTCTGGTTGTGGTATGTTTGTTGCTTTGATTATTAGGTTTCTTAACAACAGTCTGTATACATTAGGACCAAATGAAATTGCTTTCTAGAATGTATGTTGGAAACTGCTGTCTTTACCAAGTATTGATTATGACACAATACCATGCATTGAAAAGCATCATTCCCTTCATCTATTGTTGTCATTCCCCCAGACCAACGTTGCTTATTAAATATTAAAAGGTAGAATGTGGTTTTACATATCATGGTACATACATCATATTTTAAAAAGCCTTTAGAGTTGGACCCACAAATTATCATCATAATTTGGTTAACAAGTCATTAAGGCTGAGTTCACACATAAAACTATATTAATGTACTGTTTAACACTGTGTATTGTAGTGGTTTTAGTAGCCATCACAACATGTGGCATGATATGACATATGCTTGTCTAGACGTAGTGGATATTAATTTCAGGTGATTGTTTGGGATTGATCCTAGAATGCTAGTGTACGATTATGAAATTTGTGTATTTCCCAACAAACCTAAGTCTATAGGGATATCACAAATGAAGCCAAATTACATCAACTTAATAATAGCATGTGCAACTTTATTGCCAATTCTTTGCTTGGAGAAGATAGCTGGCCATAGATGAGTGGCAATAGAAGAGAACGGGAACTTTATCTATAATTGAAAGAGCAACGTTCTATCTGCATGTGCATGGTTTTTAATCAGAACCATTATGTCTAGACATATCTTACAAACATTTTCTAATTAGTTTGAATTGATTCCTTAAAATCAAATTATGGATATTCATGTTTGAAAGATAAGGCTGTGTTAAGTGTTGCTATCTGTGCATGTAGATGAGTTAGTCTTTCATTTAATCAGTAAATGGTAAAAATCTTTATATATGAATTGCTATAAAGACAAGAGCAATATATCTTTGGCATAATATTTTAGACTGAGTCTGAAGAAATATTTCAAAGCTAAATGAGATTAGATAGATAGATAGATAGATAGATAGATAGATAGATAGATAGATAGATAGATAGATAGATAGATAGATAGATAGATGATACAGACAGACAGACTGACTGACTGACTGACTGACTGACTGACTGACTGACTTGTTTAACAACTGCCTCATTTAGCAACCACTCATGGTTTTGAAAAAATAACTTTGCGGACAGTCCTCTCATTTATGACCCTTGCAGATCTGTAAATCAAAGGAAGGCTGAAATAAGGTCATAAGCACAGTTTCAGTTTCACTTAGCAACCACTTTTCTTAATAACTAAGTTGCTGGTTCCAATTGTGGTTCCTAAATGAGGAGTACTTCTGTTGAAATATGGTGGTGTATATTAGCAGCAGTTACAGATAGCAAACTGTAACTTTTTGGAATCAGTTATTCTAGATGTATAACATTAAACTTCATTAACTGCATCTGAAAATCTTGAGTCTTAGCAGAGGAGCAAAGGAGTTATCCTTTAACCTTTTTGAAAGGTTACACTAAGCTCTGATATATGTGTGGCAAATTAGCATACAGATACATAAATATAACAGAAATACATGGTAGGCCTAGAAAGATCTGATCAATAAATTAAGAGGAAAATTATGAGTTTCCTGTATCTTGGTTTAATCAAGATAACTAGGCCAGAATACCTGCAAATTGTGCAAAACTCTGGTATACATTTGTGAAATTTGTTTCTGTGTCTCTATTTAAAAAAAACCAAACTCAAATCTTTGTATTTTAACATTTTTCCAGGGGCTGCTTTCTTACCTCATCACTGATAGGAACACTTGCCCTGAGCCTTACAATACCTCTGTCCATAATTGCTGACATATGCATGCAAAAGGTAATGTAAATTGTATTGAAGCCAGTGGTAAATATTACAGAAAATTCCAGCAGAAATGTGTAAAATTCAAATTTTCAAAACTAAAAAATTCACCTTCTCATATTTTAAATTTAAGAAAACCTTAAAAATTCCTAATGGAATCTTCATGAACAAAAAAAGAATTCTAATGCTGTTGGAAAAATAAATGTATTTGCTTACTAAATAGCTTTTAATGCTGTTGTTGCTGTTCCTGTTATTATTTTATCTCACCTTTTTATATATAATTTGAGCCAGTGAACATATTTAAGAATTCCGCCTCCTATTTTCTCCACAACAGCCCTGTAAAATGATTTGGGCTATGAGTGAGTGACTGACCCTAAGTAACCGAGTCAATTTTTATGCTTAAAAAGAGGCCTAGAATTCAGTGTCTCCCATTTTCCAGGCTGGAATATTAACCACTACACAAAACTGGCTTTCCATCCATAAAGCACAGGTGTTTGTTTGCAAACGACAAAAGCACTGCAACACGAACCCACTGTTTTCAGAAAGACTCAGATAGATGTCCATGGTGTTTTCATTGTAGGTTCCCCAAATGAAATACTTTTCTAAATAGAGTGTTATCTCCCCCTTGTGGTGTTTTGCTTCAGGAATCAGAATAAGGCAAGATGTAATGGTAGCTGCAGTCAATTGTATGCTAATATAAACCTGCCATTCATTCATTTATTAACTATATATTTTCTTTTTATTCTGCCTACTATTTATATAAATAACTCAAGGTAGTGAACATATCCAACACACCTTCCTCCTCCTGTTTTCTCCACAACAACCCTGTGAGGTGGTTTGGGCTGAGAGTGAATGGTTGGCCCAAAGTTATCCAGTTAGGTTTCATTTAAACCAGTAATTGTTGCACCATGAACATAAATTTAAAATATACTTATAGCGTAGGTTTTTTTTTTTACTGAATTTAGATTGTTCTTTTCATATAAAAGTTATGATCAGATAGGAAAGTGTTTTTAAAAAGAAAATGTCTGCATCATTGTTCTAGGAAAACAAAGAAGCAAAGCTTCAATTACTGGATCACTGAAATACCTGACTAGCAACAGTAAAAATATCATCCATATTTATTTCTAACATTGGTAAATTTTGCCCTCACTGTGACTGTTTCACTCTAAAGTGAGATAGTATTTCATAGATAGTGTGAAATTAGTATTTAATGCAGCTGTCAGTTTTAACTGTCAGCTATAACGTTGGTTGATGTCTACGTTACTCACACAGTTCTGCCTCTTAAATTAAAGGATTCACACTTTATCTGGTATCTATTCCTGAAATGTTTCTCATCCCAAAGATGAGATTATTTTATCTTGTGGGCTTTATTCTCTTCTACCACTTTCCTTTCCCCATCTAAGCTATAATGTTCATCCATTGCCATAACAGATCAAACATTTCTAGCTGTAAAGATCTGCATAGCTGCTTCAGGAACTTGAAATTTGTAACTAATTTAGAAGAACCATCAAAGAAATGTGACCTCTTTTGTGGAAAGCAGCCTCATCCATTTCCGCATTTGATTTCATTTGAATGAACACCATATTTCATCATTAGAGGAAACACCCCAGAGAGCCATATGCTTCTACACTCTTTTCTTTAACCTTTTCTGATACAACTGCAAAGAGCAGAGAGAAACCATTATTTGATGAATTCAACATGAACACACAATGGGGCATGAGGGAAGCATGTGACTAACAAGCATCAACTATAGCCAAAGTTGATGTCACTGTGGAGCTTAAGAGTCCAGATTGGGTAAACATTACTATAACCAAGATTTACTTAAGATTCTGGCTAAATATTCCTTTCATGATCCCTTTTCTTTTTCTATAGCTCCTTGCTGCCCTCCAAATGTCTCTTTCCTGATCCAAACTTATGGGATATTTGTCTTTCCATTAACCTATTTTTACTCTTGATAAAATATCAGATTGATCTTTTAATTTCAGGTCCAGTTTTCTTGGTTATTTTTTGCAGGGGCAATCCCTGTATTTTTTTCCTTTTTCATTGCAACACTTTTATGTCACTACAACAACTGGGATCCAGTAATGGTGGGGATTAGAAGAGTTTTTGTATTTATCTGCCGAAAACATCGTATTCAGAGGTAGGATTATTTATTTGCTTCTTTCCTATCCACTTCATCTTTCTTCCCTTACTTTTTCAACTATGTCTTTACTATGTCTTAATTTTTACCACAAAATCATCTCAAAATGAAATTTGTAGAGATCTTTCTGAATTTTGCAGGATATCTGGTTTTAAAACTGTCTGAATGATATGCTTTCCTTCTACTTTGACCTAAATATTTGAACACTGAATCTCCTATTATAATAATTTATTTTCAGTAGTGTTTTGAGGTGTTGTTACAAGGAACATTCTTTTCTTGACATCATTCTGGAGAGTTCTGATTTTAGTTGTTCAAAAGAACCTGCTTGAATAACTAATATAAAACAGAAGCTCTCAACATTACTCCAGTTGCTACGGAATTTTAAGTCCAGTATTGTTTGTCCTTAACAATTTCTTATGGGCGATGTAAAGTAATATTCATCCCATTGCTATAGATATGTTCTTTATAACATAATAATATGGATAAATTTTAAAAGCCTCACAAGCCTGTAACATCTTATAGAACATCTGAAGAAAGCGAGCAATGTGAAAGTCTCATTGCAGTTCATAATGTTTCCCAAGAAGATGGAGAATGTGGTTGTTCTTAGGCAACAGGTACGTAATTGTAAATTAACTTCATCCTGTGCTAACAGAGAAACATGCTAATGTATTGAACCGGAATGAGTTCCTCCCCTTAGTTCAAGCCTAGCTGAAGGCCAGTCCTCCCCATTTTAGAGAATTTGTAAACAATATCTTTAATCTTAACAAGAATCTTATTACAAAATATTTTTATAATTAAATGAAAATAAAAGGAAATAATTGCTCATTACGATGCCAAATAACTGTGCCAAATATGTTAATCCCCATAGTGCAAGTAAAATGATATGAGGAAAAAGTAGCTTCAATTTTCATAGTTCATAGTTTTCTTTATGGACTAAAATAATGAGCAGGATGGCAGGACGCTTGCATGCTTAGAATCAGTTAATCATCAATAACAAGTTTAATTAATATAGATTAAAATATTCTATCAAAGAAATTATATTGTGATATAGGAGCATTAATATGTTTTCCCATTTTTTTAATAGTGTAAGATGTCATGAAAACTCAGCGAAGAGACAATCACTTGGAAAGTCTTTATGGAATCATGTTTCAGTACCTCTTCTGAATCTTTAAATGTTTCAGTTCTTTTGAAACTTAAAAATATACAGATTCTTTTTCAGTTTCCAGTATTTAACCAGTTAGAGGAAATGCCAATCCTTTACGAAACCAGCTTGCCTTATAGAACTCAGCTGGTGAAATTACTTGACAAATCAAAGAGAATGCTGTTCTAATGATTTTCTTTTAAAAAAAGAAAACATTCATATTTTTGTTGAGTGTGGGATATTTTTACAAATACTTTTCATCTTCTGTAAAAAGTCATAATTTTGTAAAAATTTTCAAATGGAAAGATAAAACATCAGTTTACCTGTAATAGGTACGAATTATCACTTTGTGATGTATAAACTCTACTTGAATAATGAAAAAAAACAATTTATTGAATAACTTTATTATTGCAGAAGTTATTGTGGCTTTCAAATACTATACATATCTTCATATATATGAAAGCGTTGGTAATCATTTGGGTGCCTTGTGATATCTATTATGTCATAATAAATTCAAGATTAAAAAATGTACAAAGTTAGTTACAAGTACTGTCTCACTTTTGCAGATAAAATTTCTTCATAATATGTTACTATTCACTTCATAGACTTTTTACACATTTTCAAATTAAAGCATTCCATATTCCATTGAAAACAATATATTTTTGGGTAAATGTGAAATAGATTAGTTTTGTATCTGGGGAATATAGACCAATGATGTATGGCTGAAAATTGTGTGATTCACTGCAAAGAGGTCAGATATAAAACCAGATTCTTGCACATTGGATATTTCAAGATGCCATGACTTAATGATAGAAACGTTTTGAATTTACCAGCCAGTTTGTGAATCAGCTTTATTGCTTGTATAAAACAGTTTAACAACATCAACAAAATACAGGTAGTGACCTCGAGTTATGATGGCAATTAAAACCAGAATTTCCCATTGCTACATGATGCAGTCATCAATTGCGATGTCACAAGACTGCATTGTTTAACGACAGCAATCCTGGCTGTCCAGGATGCCATTGTAACCTTAGGATTGTTCAGATCATTGAGTGAGGGCTTCATGTAACCACAGTGTGGAAAAAGGTGGGAGTCCCAGTAAAGTGGACTGAAGGGAGAGCTCCGGAAAGCGCAGGGAGGCAGGAGCAATGGGCAGGTGCAAAAGAATATGGCTGGGCAGGCAGCTGGATATTGGTGCCCTACTGGGAAGGGTTGTGGCCAGGGCTGGAAGTCCTCTGTACTGCATCAGACAAGTATCAGTACTGGCCAAGTCTAGCCTTCCACTAGGCAGCAAGGTGGGGATATTTTTATGGGGCCTCCTTCAGGCATGGCCGGGATGCCTGGCTTAACAGCTCCTCGGCTAAGGGCTTCTTTGCACATCAAGGCAGGTGAAGGAATAGGCTCAGGCAGCAGAAGTGAAACAGCCCAAATTTTGTTCACATGACTTCAGGTGCCCTGTGATGGCCAGAACTTTGAAGACTGTTCATAATTGCATATTTTTTTCAATACCACTGGAAGTTTGAATGGTTGCTGAACAAGTAGATGTAACTCGAGGACTATCTATAGCATGCTGCTGACCGAAATGGGGAAAGAACAAAACTACATGTAGTACTCAACTTATGATCACAATTGAGCCCAATGTTTCTGTTGTTAAGTGACACATTTTTCAAGTGAGTTTTGCCCCATTTTACATGAAATTTACCTTTTTTGCCCCAATTTACAAAAAATTTACCTTTTTTGCCACAGTAGTTGTGGTTAGTGGTTAAGTGGTCTGCAGTTGATAAGCTAGTAATACGATTGTTAAGTGAATATGGCTTCCCCGTTGGTTTTGTTTGTCCATAGGTTGCAAAAAGCGACCACATGAACTTGGGACACAGCAGCGATCATAAGTATGAACCAATTGCCAAGCATCTGAATTTTGATCACACGATCATGGAGATGCTGTAAAGGTCGTAAGTGTGAAAAATGGTCATAAATCACTTTTTTCAGTGCTGTTATAACTTTGAACAATCATTAAGTGATTTGTTGTGCACTGAGGACTGCCTGTATTCCTTAATTATGGAAACTTTTTCACAGAATAAATGTGATGGTTTTAAAATGGAAAGTACATATAGACCATTCAGTTGGAACAAGTTGCAAAAGTCAATGAAATTTTATCTGCATAAAGATAGTTCTCATTTAGCAACCACAACTGGGACTGACAACATGGTCGTTAAGCAAAATGATTGCTAGGTGAAACTGAAAATTATTTTACAGATTTCTGAAGGTTATAAATATGAGGATTGGTCACAAAATTACTTTTTATTGCTGTCCTAACTGAACAGATGCTTAAGAAGGGAGCAGTTAAATGTGGATTTACCTGTATTATAGGTAATCGTATTGAACCAGCCCAAAGGAGTTCACAGAGCCTATTAGAGCTATTTTCTTTATATTCTGGATACAGAAGGAACTGGAAAATAGAAATAACATGTTGAGTTAGGAGAGGTTTTGATTTGATCATAACTTTTACATTACACAATGATACACAGTATTCTGTCTATCATTGTGGAAACAAATGCTGGAAATAACAGAACAACAGAGTTGAATATTTATGCAACTATGGAAGAATTGGATGAACAACCCATCAACATGGTTATCACTACTGAACCAGAAATACGGATTTCCTATGATTTCCAAGCAGTACTCTTGGATAAAAGGCTTTATAAATAACAAAGAGGTCTCCAACTTTCAAAAAGGTCACATCCATAGGGCTCAAACTTAAAATATGAGTTTTACTAACTGTAGTTCAACTTCTGAATACAGATAATCCTCAACTTGCCAATTTTCTTTTAACAATGGTTCAGAATTTTGCCAACTTTGGGGGTGTGTGTGGAAATGTGACCTACATCTGTACTCGCATTTATGACTATCGCACCACCTCTGTGGTCACATGATTGCAATTCGGATACTTGACAACCAGCTTACATTTGTGACTGGTTGCATTATCCTGTGGGCACGTGATTTCAATTTGCAACCTTTTTTTTTTCCTGACATCCAGCAAAAATCATCCATTGGGAAGGGTGGGTTTGCTTAATTGCCATTAATTAATTATCATTGTAAAAACTGTTGTAAAAGCAGGTCCAATTTGACTTACAACCACAACTTACAAAAGTAATTCTGGGGCCTATTGTAGTGGAATGTACAAGATGCTCTATATATGTAAGGGGATGGCGCTAAAACAAGGTTGACCTTTTCAGGAAGTACTTTCACTATATTCTGAGGAAATGTTTATAAGTAGTCTTCAAGTTATGGCCATTCACTCGGTGACTACTGTGCAGGGCAGCAAGGCTGGTAGAAGCAAGGCAGCCAAAAAGGTAGAGAGTTGAAGAGAAGCCAATGATTTGCCTTATGGAAGTTCAAGGCTGGCAGGGACCAAGATGAGAATGGCTTAAATCGGGGTGGATCCTCTCTTAACAACCAGTGGGATTCAGTTAACAATGACAATAGGTAGTGCCAAGATTGCCATTGCTAAGCGATGGGTCACATCACGGTAACATGCTTATGGCTGCATCAGTGATGGAAATTCTGAATTCATTTACAGAATTATTATTGGAGCCGCATATGAACACAGTCTTCATAGTTTAGAAACCAGGAACTGGATATCTCTTAAAATTCGTTAGCTTTAAGTACAAAGAAATCCTTTCTGTTGGATAAACTCATTAACAGAAATACTATTTCTGCCAAGATTGTCAGTACTGTCTCCACTGTCCAAAACTTTCTGCAATTGCACTAGACATATTTTAGGGTAAAGGGGGAAATCTAAAATTATCCATTCTTTTGCCCGTGGAATCCTCCTGTCGATGGAATTATTCTCCTAGATATTTTAAGATCAAACCCAATGGCTATATTGGGAAAATACCTGAAGTGGAGACTGATAATGCCTATGAAATGGAACATTTGGGCATGAACCGAAAACAAAGGTTAATTCAAGAAACCTTTTGATTGTATTTTGTTTTGTCTATTTCAATTATTTTTCAGAATAAATGTGTTTGTGTATGTGTGTTACTCATACAGTATTTTTTTTCCAGATTTCAAACACAAGCTTTAAAAAGAAAGAGACAGGTGTTACTTTGTGAAAAAAAAAAAAACTGACAGAAGGTTCACGGTGAGTGCTTCTGTGCCTTCGATTCCTTTCAAACTGATTATAATTGGCCCTTGATAACACTGCAACCATTCACAGGCACAGATTTTTCTCCAATAAAATGATTAAATTGCTCGAGAAAGATGAATTTGCTCAACCTGCACTCAGACAAACTCCACAGCCACTGCAAGCATGACCCACCCACTGATTCCATGCCCCCACCAGAGTTTCAAAGGCAATCCATACTGAGCATTTTAAAGACCGTTTCTTGTGCATCTGATAGTTGTTTTCCCTATTGTCATGCCTCAAGATTCTCCCCGCAGGTACAATAATTGAAAAAAAAATGACTTGAAAGGACGTGTTCCATGTCAATAATGTTGTGTATACAGTTGGCTCTGTGGAGTGTCCCTTTCTGTCTGATCCTGGACACTTTCCCTCGTGCCTCTGTCCTCTTTTGGCTGTGGACCCAAACAATCGTTTGATGTCAGACCCAAACAATCAAGAATGACATGAGTTACTTCAGAGTAGTTTCTTTACTGCTGCTCGCCTATAGACAGAAGTTTCACCAGAGTAAAGCACTTATCTGCAAAACTGTTAGATATACTCTGTGAACAACCAAGAGGGAGTCTGCCTTTGCTCTTCCTGCAAACCAATGATTCTTCTTTGTCACTTTCCTCCCTGAGAAAGAGCCCCTCCCTCCAGCAACTCTGGACTATGTCTACTTTCATTTTCTATTTTAAACGGGTCATCAATCAATTTATACCAATCCCATGTAGAGTAAAACAGAGTTCTAAAACTAACCACCTTGCCACATTTCTTCACACAATGGAAAGTGTAAGATATTGTGCTTCCTCTGCAGTTTTTTTGTTTTCTTTGTTTCATTGTGCAATCAGGGCACAATGGCACTGTTATTGGATTTCCACTCTGTCTGTCCATCTATCCACAAATTGACTGATCACAGGATCATTCAACTCTATTCTAATTAGATCCTGCTTCAAATATTATGTTCATTATGCAATACATTTGACTGTCAGTCTGTCCATCCATCCATCTATCTATCCATCCATCCAT
>JANHFJ010001550.1:217870-234250 GCA_032468195.1 Cerberus rynchops | reverse complement strand
AATTGTTCATATTTTAATTGTTTTTAACTGATTTTAATTGTAATTTAAATCATAATGATAATGTTTAATTGGACAGCTTTTATTTAATTATTTTAATAGGTTTTTAAATTGTTATTGTATTTCTGTTTTTTACTGGCTTTGCACCGCCCCGAGTCCCTAGGGAGAGGGGGCGGTATATAAATCAAATAAAACTCAAACTCAAACTCCCATCCATTTCATTCTATCCTGGCGCTTGGTGGGGTGGGGGTGGGGGGAAGCTAAGCCTCAGTGGTTTTAGGAATGCTAGGACAGAAGACAGAAATAAAATGCAACTGCATCTTGATAAGTTTGAGAAGTGGGCTAGAAATAAAAGAATATAGTCATCATTAATCCTCAACCTCAATTCCTGTGTCCACTTGTAAGCCCCATGTTTCAAAGAAGAATCCAAGAAACTCTGGTACAAAAAGAGCAATAAGAATTCTCAAAAGACTGAACTCCCAATCTGAGGCTGATATGGTAGCATTTTTTTTGCCCCAAATCCCTGCAAAGGTATCACAACACGGGAGTCAAGACTCGTTTTGCACCTTCTCAGGGTGCAAGGCACTCTTTCAGATACTTGAAATAGGCTAGCATATACACACCCACCCACCCCCATCAATCATCTTTCAATGGCCTTCACTGACAAGAAGGCAGATGTTGAATGTTTAAGAAAAATTTCCTAGGGATAAAGCACTTTGACAATGGAACTGCAAAAGTGTGGGTTTCTCTTTACAGGTTGTATTCAGGTGGAGGCCATATGGCTCTCGGATTGGGATAAGGATTCTCAACCAAATCTGGAAGTTGGACTTTATAGCCAAAAATGCCCTATCCACCTGTGCATAGCACAGCACTGGCACACTGAATTTATCAATGTTCTCATTTTGTGCACTACACTGAAATTCAAGCTAATTGTAAGCTAATGATTATTGTTTCCTAGTATGATTTGACTGCTTATTTGTACCCCATGACTATCATTAAGTGTTGTATCTTACGATTCCTGCCGTATGTACCATTTCCTTTATTGTACACTGAGAGCACATGCACCGAAGACAAATTCCTTGTGTGTCCAATCACAATAAATTGGCCAATAAAGAATTCTATTCTATTCTATTCTATTCTATTCTATTCTATTCTATTCTATTCTATTCTATTCTATTCTATTCTATTCTATGTAAGCTTTTCTAAGGAAAGCTGACTTTTGCAATTGATTGATGGTGATTTTGTGAATGTCAAAGGGGTTCAAGGGTGCCCCAGATTTTTTGGGGGTTGCACCCAAGGTACTTTTGACTATTGGTACTATATTTGCTTCCTTTTGTCCTGGTCATTCTATTTGCATATCTTTGTACTTTGTGATTCTATCCAATTCTTTCTCTTCTATTTTGCTGTCTACTGCCACATCATCTATACAGATCTTTTTGGTTTTTCTTATCAACAATTCTTAAGTCTGAGATGCTATATGATAGGTGCTTTGTCTGTTTGACTTCTAAAATCCCCGAGCACTTTAGCTTCTTCATTTTCTATTACTTTCTCTCTTTTACAGTCCCAGCAATGCTTGCTTGTGGGCAAATGGTATTCCAATGCACCATTGTTGCCACAACTAGTCTTTTTCTTCTTCTCTCTTCTCACCAATGGAATATGTGGCTTTTGTTCCCTATCTCCTTCTGGAGCACTTGCCAGATTTTGGCTTGATCTGAAAATCCTATGGAATATAGCTTTTACCCACTGTTCAGGGAAATAATCTGAGATTTTTTTTCCAGAAAACATATAGAGCATCAGTGTGGTGAGCAACAACCAGGTGTATCTTAGTAACACAAGTTTATCATCTATCATTTAAACTAATATATGCTATGGTTTGATATAAAAGGAAATTTCTTCAATCTGCATTCAATCTGGAGACACATTTCCTGTATGCATACATGTTATAATTCCTGGAGAAGGTCAAGAGATGGTATTGTCAAGCATGACATTGGAAATGGTAAAGAAAAGAACATATGTTTCATTTAGCGTTACCATACAAACACTGAAAGATCTTGAAATGGTCCAAAAAGCCTTTCTTATATATCAGATCTGGAAGCAATTTAACAAGCATAAAGAATACCACTCACAGAGCCCCAAAGGCTGAATATGTAGATTTCTACCGCTGTAGCTAGCAAATTCCAATCCTTTGGTTAACTAGCTTTCTTCCTTTTAGAAGAATTGCATGTGAATTCATAAGCACACAGTGTAGAGCCACAATAACTACTACTTAGAAAATTGACTTATTAAATTCGACTCATTACGCACAAATATATAGCATTACATCAAACTGAACTGTGATTAGTATTTATTATCTATTTATACTGCAGCAAGTCTACAATTGTTCTTCTTTGCATGGATTGGCTGAAGCCATTTTGCTATGTAAGGAGGAGAAACACTTTATGGCTGGAAAAAATGGACTCTGCGCTACGTCAAATACGTGTTGTTTGGCATTCTCTATCATAGTGCATATATACATCACAACGGAGCATCCATCTCATTGACAGCCCACTGCTGAAGCAGGCTGAGATATTGGGACACTGCTATCATTTCACCCTAGTCCTTCTTTTCATTAAACTACCCAGTTCCAGCAACCGTTCTTTATATGTTTTAGCCTCCAGTCCCGCAATCCTCTTTGTTACTCTTTTCTGCACTCTTTCTAGATTGTCAACATCTTTTTTTTACATTGTGGCCACCAAAACTGGATACAGTATTCTGAGTATGTGATTTTGATTCTATCCCTCTGTTAATATGGCCTGAGACTGCATTGGCTTTTTTGGAAGTTGAAGAGATGTGGCCTGAGGTGGCCATCTGCTTGGCTTCAAGCATTCTAGCTTCTCTGCTCTGGAACTTCTCTTTCCATCACATTGCTGCAGTCAATGTCTACTCTGCAATGGTATTTTGGCCATGAGCCTGGCTTCTTTGGTGGGGGTGGTGTGTTTATAAACATAGAGAATATGAAGCTTTAAAGTTTGTCTCCAACCACGTATGCAATTGTGATTTGTGCTTCTATAGCCTGCTTGGTAAGTAATTCCCTTCCCAGTGGTCAATGTTCAAAGAAAGCCTTCTTCCTTTCTTTCATCGCAGTCTATTCTCTCCACTGTAGTATGTAGCATAGCAGCATGTCCCCCTTTTTCCTTTCTGGATAACTACTGCACAAATTCAGACAACTGATAGATGGCAGTCAAGAGAGACACATTTCTTAATTTTTTGCTGACACCAACTGGTGTATAGGTTGACTGCACAACAATCATTTTGGAGAAATTACATAAAAGTACCTGACAACACCCTACAGCTTGAAAAACTCTCTGTCAGCTTTACCAGGCAAGGAACATGATCAGATAAATTAATTATATTTTATTATAAAACTATATTAACAGAAACTTGTGAATCTGAAATTACAATTCTCCTACCATCAAGTTTACAGTCCCCAAACTTAGGGAGGGTCCGTCCTGAGGTTCTTTCTCCTCCCACTAGGCAACTTTGGGCAATGTTTTATCAAATCTAATCTTTATCTTATCTAACTATTCCCTAGGTCAGGAGTCTGCAACCTTGGCAACATTACGACTTGTGGACTTCAACTCCCAGAATTCTTCAGCCAGCAATTGAAGACTTGTGGACTTCAACTCCCAGAATTCCTCCGCAATTGCTGGCTGAGGACTTCTGGGAGGGGCAGTGCCCAAGTCGTAACGTTGCCAAGGTTGGAGACCCCTGCCCTAGGTGGCATCTCTTTACCCAGTCTTCCATGATCATTCCCATATATCATTGCCCCCTGGCAAGACTATATATTTACTGACTGCATCTGCCCTGCACAAGTCCGGTTCACCACATCATTACAAGTAAGAGAGACAATCTCCTTGGTCAATAGATTAACAGTCCTGTTGAGGGAAGGAAGCAGGATTTAACAGAGTGTCTAGACCAGGGGTGTCAAACTCGCAGTGTCACGTGACATATCAGGAGTTTTTTCCCCTTCACTAAACTGGGGGGTGGGGCATTGCAGGGCCAGCATGTGACACATCCGGCTCACGGGCTGCAAGTTTGACAGCCAACCTTGGTCTAGACCTTACAAACACCACTCTGGTATATATTCTACACAATGTCCAGTTGCAGCTTTTCCCTTTGTTGGTGACATTTGAATTTCAGCCAAGGAAAGCTGCCAATCACTGCCCATGTAACATCATATGGAGGACCTATATGGACAGCACCATGACAAGTCCTGGTTCCAGTTGAGAGCTAAGGGTATGAGTAAGGGCAATATGTAGTCGATGCCAACTTGATGTCCTCTTTGATCCAGAGTGGGAAAACGGGCTACTAAAAATGATTCTGTGAATGAGCCAAACTGAAATATTGCAACATTTAATGCTAAGCTTCAGGGTTAAAATTTACCCACGAAAGCATTTTAATGTGCCCCTTTTCAATTCTGCATCTCTAGCAAAGATTTTTTAAATTTTATTCTTTTTTTTAAGTGCCGCCGCAACAACAAAAGATAGTGCTAAGCTTTACATGTCTTTTAAAAGTGAAGCCTTTTATCAGAGCTATATTCATATAAAGCCACGGAGAATAATTCCGTAGAACGGTACCTTGATAAAGTAGCAAAAGGCAGACTGGGTTGACCACAAGCCAGTCTGAATGCATACAAAGGCAGTTGTTGTTGTTGAGACTCTGTTATAAAACTGCTAAAATAGGCAATTTTGGGTGAAAACATCTGCCCTCCGTATGCACTGAGTCAAATAGCACTTGTGTTACTGATTTTGTAATTTTATGCGCAAAGGACAGCTACCCCAAGAGAGCAGGAGCGGCATTCTGTTCTATTATCTGCAGAGCAGTTAGCTATGCTGCAGTGACTTTGTTCCTCAGATACATCTGTGCAGACCTGAGCACAGGCAACAGTTATTTTTTCTCCCCTGAGGCTCCAGTGTTAACTCAGTCGAACTGCAGGGATAAGAAGGATATAATCAGTCACTTGTGACCACATCTTTGATGGCATTCCTATCTAACTCGCTGATTTTTGTGGGCAGGGGGAACTGGCAGGGACTAACATTTGTTGATGAGAAAGCTGGGGGTTTTCGAAGCAGTTTAAATAACTGTGCCCGTGTATTTTGACAGATTATTTCAACAGAAATTGCATCCAAACAAAAGATGCAAATCAAAGTAGAAGATAAATAACAATTAATCAAGCAAAAGTGAAACATTATTTAAAAACACCTATTGGTAATACTTTGTCCCCTTCCCTTGCATTTATTTGCCCAACCGCTGTCCACTGAATGGACTTGTACGTGTACTGGAAGTACTTGTACCGTACTTTGAATGTTAAATATTGGAGATTTTTGCTCACATCTGGTTCACGTAATTTCATCTATTGTGTTTGATTGGCCTCGTAACTGTTTCCCCAAAAACTGTATTCTAAAGTCTGAATTTACCTTGCTGTGTAATGGGAGCCATAGTTTATACGACCTTCTGATCCAGAAACTTGTGGTAGAACATCAGGTAAGGAATTCTATAGAGGATTTTTACGTCTACAGCGCAGCAATCCAGCACATATGGACTGATCATTTTACTTGTAAAATTCTTGAAGTGTTATATTGTGTAGAGATTAATTTATAATGGAGTCTCTCATTGCTTATAAGGAGTACTTAGAATAATTGGAGATGGTACCCAGATGAAAAGGAATGAGAAGAAAAGAGGAACATAAGGAATCCAGGTCCAGGTTCTTGAAAAGAGGTAATCTCAGGCGCATTGTCTCTTCAGTTCAACAGCTGTAGGGCAGCCTGCAAACAGATCTTGAATGGTATTTCACGTAATGAAAAGAAAATCAGCTCCTTATTTGCTACTCCTCTTTTTTCTGGAAAACAGAAGGCATCAGGTAAATCCTTACTATTATAATCTTGAGAACTATGGGTTGCATTCATCCCAAAGAAGCTTTCGAAGCATGGAAGAAAATTGCTTTCATGGAGAGGTTCATTTAATACCAGTAGCACTTAGACTTATATACCACTTCACAGTGCTCTACAGCCCGCTCTAAGTGGTTTACAGAGTCAGCGTATTTCCCTCAACAATCTGGGTCCTCATTTTACCCACCTCGGAAGGATGGAAGGCGTCAACCTTGAGCCTGGTAGGATTTGAACTCCTGGAGTGAGCAGTGAGTTAGCCCTGCAGTACTGCATTGTACCCACTGCGCCACCACGGCTTTTGTTCTTAATGGAACGAAAACATTAAGGAGTACCCATTTTTCACAAAGAAGGGACCGATGGCAAAAAGAGCAACCACTGGAAATACAGAGTGATGCGGACCCCGGTGGAGTCAAGCTCAAAGTCTTAGATGATCTTAGTTCAGGTCTCCAGTTAAGCTCAAAATGCACAAGATGGTCCTAGACTAGCTGGTCTCTCTCTGTCTAGCTTACTTGTGAAATGTTTGAGGCATGGTTTCTTCAACTGGAATTAGACCATCACCAATTATAGAGGATCTAGCTAAGTATTCTCACTTCATAGGGTATTTTATAGGTGTAATCTGGTTATTTGTAAGTTAAATGTAAGGCTTGGTTTCCTGCTCTCAGTAAAAGGGTTGCTCCAATACAGCAATTTATACTGTAAATGTTGCCATTGTATATAATATATATTATAGGTTAAAATTCATTTTTTATCATTTAAGGTATTCTAATATAGAAGCTGGGATTGGCATCTTATTATTCCATTTTTCTGCTTGCTCAGTATGGTAAATTTGCAGTTCCACACTTCATTTTATTACCATTTTGATTATTGATTGGCAATAAATGCATCCTAGTCTCCTTTTCTCTATAAACCCTTGTACCATAAGTGGCAACATTCTTGGCTATAAGTCTAAAACAGCCCCCCAAACCCCCCAAATTTACAAGTTAAAGCACACATATATAGGTGATTTTAATATGGAAATACAATAAGTATAATTCTGTTTACATATAAGGGCAGGGGGAAGGCAGAATAAAAATATAGTCCAGAATAGTTTCTATACAACCATTTATTTCATTGTATAGATTTTAGGAAGAATCAAAAATTGTAGTGATATAATATATCTCTATAAAATGAATTAAGTTACAACAATTAATGTTAACAGGAATATAACAGCTAGATACAAAATGGCGAAGAATATTTTTTGTGTATTTTTGAACATGTGTATACTAATTGCTTTTTTTTTAATGAACTAATTTATTTTCCTTCATAAATATTGGCAAAGGTAAAGCCAAATCAATGATTACGTCTCTGTTTAATAAATTGTGACATTCATCTCTTCCATTATCAATATCATTTGCTTCTAATTAGCTGTTACAGATGTTTGTCCTTGAGCAAACAAAGCATATCCCATACAAATAACAATAAAGAATTTCAGCCACGGCTCACAGAATCTGCTGGCTCATGGAATGTTTCTTGGCTCACAGACAGGGAAGTAACTCTTTGTCTTACTTCAGGGAGAGCCATTCTTTCCATATTGATAGCATGAGGACAGTCTTCTTCTCAACTTCAGATTCTTAGGATAATAACTTCTTATACTTTTTCCTGTCACTCAGGCACATAATAAGCTTAGACTTGCAGAAATGTGGGCTATTTAAGAATGGGAGAACAGGTTTCTTCACAGGAGAGAACTCCAGCTTCTAATACTCTACCTTAGGCTTAGTTTCTTGCTTGAACTCCACTAACTTCTCCTAACCATTGATGAAGAAGAGCCAGTGAATGCTTCTACTGAAGTCTACTTTCTTTGAATGCCCAATTGTGGGATCTTGGGATCTACAATAATGTGTTCAGTTAGGTGTGCCATAGGCAGAAAGCAACACAGCATATTCTTATAAATAGCACCAGAAGGTTACATATATGACATACATTTGGGAAAATACAAAATGATTTTAGGCTGTTGACTTTGAATAGCATAGTTATTTTCCAGATGCATTACAATTTTTTTCATGTAATGGGTCAGGATTTACAGCCTGCACCTAGTATATGCAAAGAACTTGGTTTATCATTATTGACCGATTATGTGCCAACACACCTGGTTCAATTCTTAATGACCACATAGATTTTCTTCATGATGATCTGTCCCTAACCTGGCCCTTCAGATCTGCCAAATGTGTACCCATTGCCGCTTTACTTTCCATCCACCTGACTGCAGATCATCTGCTTCTCTTTCTTTCCACCTTTCCCAACATTAGAATTTCTTCCAGAAAGCTAGATCTCCTTAGCATAATGTGTCAAAAATATAATTTGCACCTGGACATTTATGCCTTGAGTGAGAACTCTTGGGTTGATTTGCTCGTTGATCCATTTGTTTTCTTGGCTTCTCCATCATTATGGTCCTGACTAGATTTCAGCGGTAGACTGTCCATTGCTTCATATGATGCTTGTGAAAGCTCTTAAGTATCTTTTTCTGATGATAAATATTGGAAGCACAATTTCTGTCAAATGCACTGCTGTTTCTTGGTCTCACCAACTGAATGTGACCCTTGGCTGGAAAAACACCATCTATCACAGGGGCGTCAAACTGGCGGCCCACAGGCTGGATGCGTCACGCTCAGCCCTGCAAAGGGAAAAAACATGGCGAAACGTCACGTGATGGCAATGTGACGCCACGAGTTTGACACCCATGACCTATCAGAGCCACCATTACAGAACTTAATGGTTCCCAACCATCTCAAGAAATTGTAAGATGTGGTTTCCGGGTAAGTCTTATTAGCAGCCAATTAAGACAATTGATCAGTTCTTACGTTGAAGAGATCTCAGATATAAATCTCATAAACTCAGATATAAATCTCACACACTATCTTACCTTCGGTTGTTCTCTCTACTCACAAGGATTGTAGGAACTCTGTATTCTCAATATACTGTACCACAATGGTAGAAACAACATTAACTTCAATCTAAGGAATTATCTCACTTCACTGCCCATTGAATTGGAAAAAGTTTTAGAAACCCTTCAAGAAAATATTGTCAGTGTTCATTTGGTTGTCAAATTGGTGTTATGTGGCATTATGCTTCCTGCTATTTTTTAAAAGTCTTTTTTTTTCTTTTCCATTCTTTTTGTCCCATTTCTTTTCAGTTTCTTTCCTAGCATTTCTGTTAGTTCTCTGACAAAGATTTAATAATAGCAAATGAAAAACGGACACACGGTGTGGGTCTGTGATTTTTTTAAAAAAAGTTTTTCACTGGTTTAATGATGCTTGTTTCATAAGTTACAATAACTGAAAATAAACATTGCTTCGTATGTCTAATTCCAGGCCTAATTATTTGAAAGTTATTTTAAAAAATGGAACCAATTCATTTTTTGTTCGATCTTAAGTTGGAACTGAACTAACCATATGCTTATGTTTCACTGAAAATTACTATTGAAATGTCGGTACAGACGCATTTGTCAAGAATTGAATGACCAAAATATCTTTCTTTTTAAAGTCTAACATAGCTCATGCCAATAGTATTCATAAAGAATCTGTTCTTAGTACTTTTAGGTCATTTTGTCACTGTGAATCAGAGGAGAAGGGAGTGATTATGGAAATAATTAATAATGATTAGCATTGAATAATGAAAAATGTATACATTAGCATACTCCTGTGACAGTAATTCTAAATTCAATCAGATGTATTGGATAATTGGTCTCTGGAGAAGCTGCTGTGGAGAAGTGTGCGGCTTAGGATTTAAAAGTAACAATTAAAAGCCTTATCAGAGGCAAGCACAGTAATTTTGAGAGAAGCAAACACTACAGTTCTCTGTATTCTCCATTGAGCTTTGATTGTGGCTGGCCAGAATGTGTTTTTAAATCTTCGATAAAATTGCAGATAGTACTGAAGTGAGTTTGGTATTCGGTTACCTGGAGGAATATTTCAGAATAGTTAAAAAAGAAGTTTTAAAGGAGAAGCGACTGCCAAATTTTTTCTATCCTGCGCCACAGGATTTTATCAGTTTGCCTCTAAAAAAAACATTAGTAATTTAAGAGACACAGCTCATTCTTCCTTAATCTCCAAACAATGTGGAAGCAGCAAGGGTATCAGGACTGTACCGATCAGATTAAGCTCTTTTCATTTAACCAACATTTACAAAAGTAGCAAACAATAAACATAAATGCAATAAAAGGAGGGAATAAGAAAAGAAAAATTAATGAAATCTACTTTAAACCAATGCCATTCACAGGATTTTCCCAAATGGTCTCTTTCCAAAGATCCTTGCGCCTGCCATGAATCATAGAATCGAACATTTTTTAGAAAAAAAAATCTGAAAAATAATGCAGATTCTCAGACAAAAACCTATCACTTGTGTACAAAAGAACACACATTTTCACATCTCCAACCAATATATTTCTAATCTCCCACTTATATGTAAACAAATTAACCAGCCAAAGAAGCATCACAAATCTATGCCTTAGTCCCAGCATAATATTGTACCATTCCAAGTGTTGCACTTATTTTTACACGTGCTTTACTTCCATCACACGCTACTCTTATGACAGTCATCTACTAATCTACAAGTCAGTATTGATGCAAAACAACCTACAATTCAATCCTACTCCTTCTTTCTTTAAATCAGCAGTTGTACAATTAATTTACTTCCTGACATTCATACATTTCTCAATTATTTGCTAAAGAGCAAAACCCTGCTCTTCACTCTCTTTCTCTTTCACACTCACACACACACACACACACACACACACACACACACACACACACGCTTGGCATCCAGCCAACATTCACTTCCCAGTTTTTGCATGATGTCACCTCTTGTACGCTTTCAATCAAGTTTCACCAAACAACTTCTTAGGCACAATTTATGTATCAATCCTTGTGACATTCCTTTGGCAACTTTTCCTTCTGTGTGAGACGCAGACCCAGCTTTCACGTACACATTGCACAAACTGAACAGCGACCTCATAATAAAGTCACACTCAAAGGTTAACATTTCTCCAGTTATACCATCTACACATGTAATTAATTTCATAGCATTATTCCTTGTCATCAATTCTTTTTGCCCACAACATACGTACATATTATTTGTAGTTTAGAGCAGGCGTGTCCAAACTTTTGGCTTGCCTGTGCCACATTGAGTGAAGAGGAATTGTCTTGGACTGTATATAAAATATATATTATACAGTAGTTAATGTATATATTAGTATACATAATAATGTTAAAAGTTTACAGTTCTGTGGTCCACATTACTAGCTGTTCAGGAGCGCACTTGGCCCATGGGATGAACACACCCGCTCTTAAAATAAGATATAGAAGCACATTATGCCAATGAGACGAAAAACTTAAGAAACCATTGTAGATGCTTAAGAGAGTTTTAATTTTTAATTAAGAGTTAAATGGGATGTATAGGAAATGAAAGACAACTGATTGTAATCATCAAGAATTATATCAGCATGTAACTAATATGAGTAGAATGCCCAAAAGAATTTTTGGAATTTGGGCTTGCCAGAGAAGATAAAAACAACAAAAAACGGCTCATTTACCTCTGTCCATAGAAGTAAGAAGAAACAGGAAAGGGTTGGGCCTGATGTTTGGAGAATATGTAGGACAGCAAAGGAACAGGGAGAAAGTAGAGTTCCTCAGTTACTACTTTGCTTCAGTCTTCTTCGCAGAGAACTGAGTTCAAATGGATCTAAGCAGAACAACTGACACAAGGAGTAAGTAAGTAAAGAGAAAATAAGCTACCTGGTTACTATGAACAATTTTAAGTTGCCAAGACCAGACCAGTTACACCTAAGAATGTTTAAAGAGGTTGAGATGTCATCTCTCTGACAGAGGTAAACAAGCCTTTTTTGTTGCTTCTATAATTGAAAGATCACAAAAGGCAGGCATTGTGCCAGAAGAATGGAGAAGGACAAATTGTGTCTTTAAAAAAATGAGGGGGAGGCAGAAGGGAACAAAAGCAGGAACTGCAAACATGGATTGGTCAGCAAAACACTGATAACAGACAAAACTCTGGCAGGGATGATTAAATAGCTAATTTGTATATATTTAGAAAAGATTGGTTAGAAGGAACCACCATGAGTATATTTATTTATTTTTATTTATTGCATTTCTATACCGCCTCCCTCCCGAAGGACTCAAGGCGGTGCACAGCCTAATAAAAAACACAAATATACAATTAAAACCAGATTAAAATTACAAATAGAAGTGGCCAATCAGTTAAAACCCAATGTAAAACAATTAAAATTAAAAATTAATTAAAAATTAAAAACTAATTTAAAACAAATTTAAAGCCCCATTAAGTACTAGGCCAGACTGGCCTGCTGAAACAGGTGGGTTTTTAGTGCGCGCCGGAAGGTTCGCAGGTCCGTAATGGTCCGGATCTCCGGGGGCAATTTGTTCCAGAGGGAGGGTACACCCACAGAGAAGGCTTGCACCCTCAGGACTGTCAGACGGCACCATCCAGACAGTAGAACCCCAAGGAGGCCCGCCCTGTGGGAACGCACAGGTCGGCTGGAGGCTGATGGTGGCAACAGGATTAAATAAAATAAAAACTTCACTTTGCCTGTACTGATGAGAAAAAAGCTCAAAAGTACACAAAATAATTGCAGAAGCTAAGATAAGACCACCAGGGGATGTGAACAGGGCAAAAGCTACCACATGGCTAATGTTTAACCCTTCGTTTCAGCTGGAAAGAGTAGCGAGTCAGAAGGCAACTGAATACCAACACGTTCTAGCTTGCGCATTGAGTATCAAATAAGTGCTGGGACAAATTTTTGTCATCAAAATGCATTGAGTTCAAATTCAATGAGTTTCAAAGTGATCAAATATCAAGGTATGACATCTACAATGGCAATTACTACCGTTACTGCTGTACACTTGTTATTGAAAACAGGAACATTTATTTTTTAAAAAAAAAATGGATATGATATGGAAACAATGAGTTTTATTGCTTCATCAGATGCTTTCCAAAGTAGAATATACATGGAATAAATAAATTCATTTTGTCTAGTTTGGTATGCACATTATTTGACTACTACCTTGGAGGCAGACTACAAAATAAGTGTATGAGACTTCGATTATACACTTGAAGGGTAAACCTGAATGTCAGCAAACAGACAAATATTCTGGATGAAAGCTTAGTGCTAAACTACTTTTATCATGTACCCATAAAGTCAACAGCAATCAAATTTAATATAAAAGAAATTATATGCCTGTACATTTTTTTTCTATAAAATATTTGTTGGACAAGGAGCATGAATGGATTGCAGTGTTTTTTAGGAAGTTTACAAAGTGAATGGGAATATGGTGCAAGATGGCCAAAGAGTAGAGATGAGGGGGGAGATAGGCAGGGGGGAGTTGGAGGCAGTCCTTTATTGACACTTGGGGATGGGAAGGACCAAGCCTGGAATGGCTTGGATTGGGATAGGTATTCAATTGACAACCCAAGATTGTTGGTTTACTACAGTGGTGGGATGAAACTGGTTTTACTACCAGTTCACTGTATGCACGTTGCTGCGTGGCTTCTACGCTACAAGTTTTGGACTTACTAGAGGCAGCCCAGGTGAGTAGGAAGGCTGTGGAGATGTGGAAAATAGCTATTCCATGTGATTCATCTGAAAGAAAGAAATAAAAGAAGGGGATATAGGACAGGATAGGGCAGGGGCGGATGGGCAGGGCCAAATGCTTATCGCCATTACCAATTCACTAGAACCTGTGTGGCCAGGCTGAATACCACCATTGGTTTACCATCACAGCGGAGAGTGCTGGGATTGCTATTATAAAACAGTGCAGTCACACGTCATCGTACTTTATGACCATATTGCTTGTGATGGAAATTCCAGTACCCATTGTGGTCTTTAATCGAGAACTGCTTGTAGTTCCCCAAATTTTTCTTTCTGAGGTAAAAATTATTAGCTGCTCAAGAATTTTGCCACTGCTTCTCCTTTCTTCAACATATTTCATCTTTTGTGAGCTCTCTCAGCGTCCTTCCTTTTCGTGTGCAATCTTTTCATTGTTACAGAACGATAAACCACATGTCTATTCTGTTGTTCATGATCAAGGATCCGATTTACCCTCTATCCGCAAGATAAGACCCCAATTATAAAAAATACATCATTCCCTTTTCAAAAAAAAAAGAGCAGAAAAGATCACGAGCTGTGATCAAATGGTGGTTTCATCCAGTAAATTTGATAATTTCCCCCCCTCCAGGATGACAGAAGTAAGTGACCTGTGAGATCTCTTAAGCAATGATGTTTTCACGTATGATTTTCTGAGATGCTTTATGTAAATATACACCATAACAAGGGAGACCATGAAGAATCTCAATATTTATATAGTTATTGTAGGTTGCTCTTAGTTTTAAATAATTGAAATGTTAAAAGATGTCACAGATGAGTCACAGGGGGAGAAATCAAATTTACTGAATGAAGTCACCATATTATCATAGGTCATGATTGCAGTATTTTCTGGTTTATTTTTATAAAGGACACACACACACACACACACACACACACACACACACATACACACACAGTATATACATTCCATAGTATGCTGTGTACACATTTGGAAACATACCGAAAAACCCTAAAGAGTACACTACACTGTTTAAATTTATTGTGTAAAGTCAGATATTTTATTGGCTGCATGAAGCAAGAAGAGTCTAATAGTATTTTGACTAAACAGCAGCTGTTACCTTTGTTTCAGTTCTTGGAAGAATAACATGCTTTATTCATATACTCTTTGTGCTTCTTTGGATTACCGATTAAACATGAAATTTTAGCATCATGTTTTTTACATAAAATTATGCTTAATGTCTAAGATAAGATCATCAATTAACCCCAAAAAAATTCTTTACTGAGATCAAACTCCAGAACCATAATACTCCACAAAACAAATCATTGCAGTATTTAGAGGAGTAGTTTTCAAGGATCAGCAACATCCTTATGGTGAAAGATATGATATTCCATCTCAAGTCATAAACAAGAAAAAGTAATGAATAAACAGGCACTTTAAAAAACCCTAATTATTAGTTGTTCAAGAATTTTGCCATTGCTTCCCTTTTTTCAATATATTTCAGCTTTTATTAGTCATCTTCCTTTTTATGTGCAATCTTTTTTTTTATTGTTGCAGAATGAGTAAGTAATGAGTAATTAAGTAGTAGCACCTATAATACACTACCGACTTGTAAAACTTGTTCACTGCTTGTGTTGGAAGAAAAACTATGGAAATTATTTCTTTTGAGTAACTGCTTCTCTTACTTTTATCAGAGAAATTGGATTCCAACTGAAAACAAATTTCTGGAAAATCTCATGCAAAACAATGGATTACTGTTCATACTGAGAATTTTGCGCAAAGGAAATTAATGACCACTAATTTAACGACTGTTTGAACTTATAATGGTACTTGTCTGGTCCTCATACTTATACTTATGATGGTTGCAGTATCCCAGCGGTACATGATTGTGGTCTGGGCTATCTTTGGCATACAATATAAACAACCACTACAAAGAAAACTGCTATTTAGGTCAAGCTACCGCCAAAGCATTGATGAACTTAGCTCTTTGTTTATTTAGTTTTGAAGAGTGATACTTTTTCCATGGCAGAACAGCCCCTTGATAGCTCATTTGCATTGACATGATGATGTCGGAATGGGCTGTCAGCCAAAGTTACCTTGTAAAAACTAAATAATGCTGCTTGCTATTCAAGGGTTTGGTAAAACTGTTAATCAACAGGCTCTTGTTTTACATTAAGGAAGAAACAAAGCAAGAAGGGGAAAAAAAGTATCTGAATCAGAAAACGAAGAAGCTTTCTGTTTCTTTGGAAGATAAAAAGATCCAGCTAAGTTAATACATTTCCCTATCACGTGGCTTACACAAAAAATGATTGATTGCCAATCCTTTTCTTGGGATCAGACAAGACCAGGAGATGTGAGCAGTCAAAAATATTTATGCTACATACATAAAAATTGCTGCTCTTATTCATGATATGTAAGATATTGTTTTGTACACCAGCTCAGACTACCTGTCCATCAAATCTGTTCTGAAGGGCACAGGTCATTTGGTAAAACTCTTTTCCTATCCTCTGTTCTTATCTGGAAATGGAGGGGACAGAAGGTCAGCCTCTCCGCTTGCAAATATTCTCTGTACTGCTGCTACAATCACAGCTTCATATCTGTACGCCACATTGATTTAAATGGCAACAGAGCAGACATAAAGACATTGAAATCAATGGGACTTTGGGGTTTTTCATGCATGAATAGCTTTCCTGTGGTGGAATCGCTTACTGGTAGGAAGTACACACAAAGAAAAATGCACATTGTTAATACATATTACAAATCCATGTACAGTGTGGAAAATAAGTATTTGACACATCAGCATTTGTATCAGTAAGGGGAGTTCTAAGTGGGCTATTGACACAAAATTTACA
>JANHFJ010001550.1:167390-179850 GCA_032468195.1 Cerberus rynchops | reverse complement strand
TTCTCCCAGCCCTGATTTTCTGAGGCGGGGAGAGGAAAGAAACTTTAAGGGAAGAGATGGGAGCCGTCGCGCTCCGGCACACAGACGACGTTGCGCCTCGAGACGTCTGGTCGGAGCGGCCCCGGAGTGACCTTCCCGTGGATTTTTCCCGCCACTGAATTCCCACCTTGTCCGCGAAGCCTTCGGGTTATGCCTATGACGAAGAGAGGCTGATTTAACGGGCAGGCAGCCACGCGGGAAGAGCAGCAATAAAGAAAGTCTCGGTTTCTGGCGATATGTCAAGGGTGCGTCCTGCCTTATTGGCCGTATGGGAGGGGTGCTTTGCCCCCCTTCCCCCCAAGTTTAGACACCCTGCTTGGGATCACCCAGAGGTCTCCCATCCACACGAGATGGGTCTTCTTTAGCTTCCCAAGGACAGCAAAATCGCCCAGCTGACGCTTGTTGGGCTTGTTATTTTAGGGCAGTGGTACTAATTTTAAATGCCTGGTTACTCCTTTAGCGTCTGTCAAGCTCCGCACATTCACACACTCGCGTTGCTTCGCTTTCCGTCACGCTCCTTCGCCCCTTTTTTTCTCCGTCCGACCTTTTTCCCTTCCTGGGTGCGCATGCGCCTCCTAAGCGCCTTCGGCTTGAAAAAATTGCAACAGGCGAATTTGCTCTGAGACGGTTAATTAGCATTGAGCTCCACCGGCTGCTTCCTAGTGCTTTTGGCCATTAAAGCGGGCGACGATCATTCAGCTTTTTCTCGCCCGCCTTGAAAGGGCGAACGAGGATCTGCATGCGTGTGTGGGTTCGCGCATGAATGCGTTACTTGAGCTCGGCGGTAATAGCGCACAGGGTGCACCACCTACGCAAAGGTGCCTCGCTTGGGTCTCTTGTAGAGTTAAACGAGCCGATCGCTCCTCCGGCTCTCCGGAAAAAAAATCTCGGTTCCGCCCGCCCGTTTGCCCCGCTTACTTTCGAATCCGTGTCGGAGGGGAAAGCCCCGGGAAATCAGCGGAGGCCCTCCTCTTTAAAAAGCGCTCAGTCACTCAGCTAAAGCAAGGGGGGAGTTGCACTTCTTAAGCACGCAGCTGCCAAATGCGCGCCCTTCGCGGGCGGGGGACGGGGCAGAAAGTAATCCGGGTTACAGGGGCGCCCGGTTGCGCCTCCGTGGCCATGCGACTAAAGGGGGACGGGCACGATCTACTTTGGAGGAAGGAAATGGGTGTAAGGTTGGGGGACGGGGTTGATGTATAGGGAAGGTGTAGCAAAGTCCTTTTTTAAAAACCCAGTTGAATAGCAATCCGCCTTACGGGGTCTACGAGTAGGTTACACGCGGAGCACGTCGGCTCCGCTGCCTTCGGACCCTCTGAGCAGTAGACTTCGAATTGACAAGTTTCGCGAACATCTAGGCGGGACAAGCGGGGGCACTTAAACACGCTTCAGGACTGGCTCGACGGGCAAAAAAACGAAAGGGCATGCGAGATCCTATTACTCAGGCGCGAATAAAGAGCCCCCTTGGAAGTCCCCGGGTGTCCATTCACGGCTTTTCTCTCCGCCAGGCGAGGTTTCTTGGGGTATAAATGGGAAGGCAAGAGATTGAAAGAAACGCGTGTCTGGCGAGGTCGCGCCGTCTCCGAAGGGGTCTTAGCTTTTCCCATTCAATCGCCTTTTGGGAGCTAGGAAATTTCTGTGGCCAGCTTCGCCTCTTGCGGGCTGAGAAAAGGAGCGAGCGAGGCAACGATTTAGCAGCCAAACAGCCCTTCACCCGGGTTTCCCTAAGCTAGCGCACTCCAGATGAGCGGGGCTGACTGTACAGCTATTGTCTCTGGCCTCCTTTGCTAATTTCACTGGCCGCAAAGGACATCCGTTGGAAAAGAAGCGTTTTTCACCTGGTGCCGGTAACTCGGAGCCTCTGGTCCGGCCTTGCGAAGGAGCAAGGCGAGCATGGAAGATCGAATCCCCCTGATTTTTCTCGCTTATCTTTAAACAGTCAATTAAACATTCCTGCCCAGTATTTGTCGGGTCGTCATGGCCAGCTATCATCACCGGAGTTTTCATTTAGCGTTATTTGTCAGTTAGCCTACAGGATGAGCCAAGCCATGATTATACGTATTTCATAGCTTTATCGTGACTTGTGAACCATTCATCTGAGATGAAACCAATGATCAACAAAATGATGTGACATTACAATGTGTTTTCATGGGTCTGGTCAGATCTAATTCAGCTCTTGGCCTATCCAATGGCTACAGAATCTTAGCTGCCAATGTTGCCCTGAACTGACTAATTAAATGTACAGTGAAGGGCATATTTGGAAACACACAGCCAAATAAGTAGTGTATGTTTCACAACATGCTTCCTAGGACACTTTCACCAGGAGTATGCCAATGATTGCTCAAGGCTGAAATTGATTATATAAATCAGGAATGGAAGGGAAGTGGAATGAAGCTTACACATCTGATGTTAAGAAGAAAATGGTTATTTTCTGAAACAAGGAATTGGCAAGACTGTAAAACATGGTCTAGTATCATAGGAAATTTTTTGTGCTGTTGTAAACTGCAAAATTGGGAAAGTGCTAAAGGTTTTATCATGCGGTATGGTAGCCTCACATAATTTTAACACGACTCCCCCCCTTTTTTTTCATTTGGAGCCCATATTTTGCACTGAAGGCTTCAAGGCGAGGTTTTATTGTGAATCACATTAGATGCTTTCAGAGTAAATTTAGTATTACTATGAATACTAAACATAAGGAGTGCCATCTTTCTCTCTTTAGCCAATGTTTTTGGCAAAACACAGAAGAAAAAGGTAAAATAATTTGGAAAATCTATAAATGGAAGTATCCCTGGTACAGCCTACAAAGCAAGGAGAGCCCGTGGCCTAGAAGTTAATACATCTGCCTAATATGCAAGTGGCCCTGGTTTGAATCCCAGAAGGGCATGGCTAGCTGATGAGAGCTAAACACCTTGAAATAGCTATATTAATCTCCCTTTATTTCCCTTTGTTGGTAAATTTAAATTTAACACCAAATAGTTTGTAGTGGAATCGACTGCCTGCGAAGGCTCCTGTACTGGGGCTGAAAGGCGAAAGTGGAAGCAGTATGCTCCATCCCATAGTTGTTGGATAAACCAGGTTGCTCTGATAGACCGGTCTCACTGGAAAAACAGTATAAATGGAATGTAACATAAATGGAACAGTCCCATAACACAGGATAGTATGATAAAGGACCTGCATGAGAGCAGAATTTTATAAGGGTTCTAAGTCATTTTTCTCTAAATCCCTTGTGTTTTCCTGGGAGTATGCAGTGGAAAGGAAAGAGAGAGAAAATGAAAAAATACACCAGAGTTGGGAGTTGTTCACTAAAAACACTCATGAAATGTGCTTACTAGGGTAAAAAACAGCCTTCTGTAGGGAGTTTCCAGAGAAGGCTCTTAGTGTGCCTCAGTCCTTGATTTTATAGGTACCTAGATACTTTGTTAAAAAAAACCTTGTTTTTTCCTCACTGGTTATTTTTTTTTCTTTTTGACATAATAAAATCCTTAAGGAAGAAAAGATAAAATTGGTGTTTTTTATTTTTGAATGATGATTATACGTGCTTGACTTGGCTGACAGCACCCTACAGTCCATTTTGCACAAGAGTGTTACGTTTTTAAAATATGCATTATAACTAGTATTCCATAGCTGATGGGCTTTGCCTACCTCATTTTTGAGATTTTTGTTTTCAACCCTGACCATTTTTTCCAAAGAGGATGCAGATGCTAAAGAGCTTTGAATTTAGCATCAAATGTTCCCATGTAGCAAATTCCTTTGTCCTGCAGCATTTACATCTGTGTGGTTGGAGAACAGAAATGGCTGGAGAATTATCGCCATTGCTTTTCATCTGGCTGTTTTTTCTTCCCTATGGAAACATTGGTACATTTTTTTAGGTTGCTTTCTTCCATGTTACACAGTTATTTCTAGGCTGCTTTTTAATGTGTAATTAAATTTAATCCATTCCTTTAGATTAATCTTTGCTGAAATGACTTTTGTCATGTATATTAGAATATCCAGATGTGATATGACTTTTATTCAGAAATAAATTCCAAAATAAATTTTATAAAAGTCTGAGAGAATGAAGTCCAGCCTGACAACACGGTATATTTGAAAACAACATAAAATGTAACATTGCACGAAGGTATTAATAACATAACACTGATAGTATATCATACTTTGAGGAAAAATGAATAGGAATTTGCTATAAACATAGTAAAATGACTAGGTATTACAACCATAGATAGATTACATATTGCTGTACAAAAGTTGTTATAAATACTCCACATCTAGAAAAAATAACACTCCACCTTTGAAATAGACATTTCCCTCACATATAAACAGTCTTTGTAGGAAAAAAAACTTCACAAATTTCTTTGCTAGCACCATTTTTTCCTTATTACAAAAATTTAACATGAAAATTACAAATCTAAATGGCCTTTTCTCCATGATTCTGAAATAACATTAAGATAAAATATGAAAATATGTTAAATCAGCATAAGATATAACAATGACAGAAGACTACAGATGGAGTATCTTTTGGAAATGTTTGAACTCAGAATAAATCTTAGTTTAAAACAGCATTTTTATGTTGTATAATGTAATCCAAGTGGTTTTAATGTAATTTGGCAAGTTCAATTTTGGCAAACAAAGCAATTCAGCTGCATACGATTTTAAGACTAGAATGCTTATAAAACTTTATAAAAATGATCACTAATTTTGTTAATATTAAGACCAGTATTTAAAGTTAGTAATGTGCCATTTCAGAAGCATGGCACAAATTAGTATTTATTGCTATCACGTTTTTCTACAAATATATTTTTCTTTGTCAAAGAATATTTTTACAACTTCTGTACAATAATTCATGAAAGTGCAAATTAAGACTTTAAAAGTTGTAACTGTTACAGGTACTGTGTTTTCTTTCTTTTCACAAGGATGCAGTCTCCTGTCTTCATTGCATGATCACACCAGGATAGATGGTATGGTGAGTCTTAGCAACTCTCAATATATTTACTGATCTTATTTAGTTCTTCTGTTAAGTGCTTCATCACTATAGAATATCTTTAAACACTGTATGAGCTTGCACTGGATGAGAAGCTATCATACAAAGAAACTCAAAGGTTCTGTGTGTTTTCTATCTCAAGAACTATTTAGAGGCATTTCTTCATTAGTTGCATTTTCTTCTTGTCCTTCAACCTTGTTTGCACTGTTCTCCCCCCACCCAATAAAATGTATCCATTGCTATTAAATTTAATGAGCATTCAAAGCAAACTTTAGACATCCTTTTTTTGAGAATCTTTTTTCATTTCCTCAGGTTGCTTCAATTTCTGTAACAATTTAAGAACAGGAGAATAAGAATTAGAAACACAATCTTTACAAAAACAAATAAAATTGTTAACCATACTATAGATGGTCAATTATTGGCTATCTAACATTCATAGTAAGAAAAGAAATAGATTGTCAAATACTTTTGGGCTTAATCCTCTATTATAATTAAATGCAATAATAAAGTCAATTTTGGGATAAATCATAGCTTTAATGATTCCGCTCAGACAACCAGGACTCAATTTGCAAAACACCATTTACATTTTAAGTAGCTGATTCTGGAATCTGTATATGTAAAGTATGTTTGAAGTTTTCAAAGTAATTTACATTTCCATTCTTTAGCAATTATTTTTTAAGGACATCTTTGCCAAGAAAGATAAATATTTATCTTTCGTGAACTTCATTACATATGAATTTACAGATAGAAATTTTGGATAAGACTGATAGGTTAAGCCTTTCTAATATCATTGGAACATTTGAATATAAGACAAAAATATCAATTCAATGTTCTTAGGCATACCTAGTTTCTCTGGATGGCACCCTTTCAGTTTGAGTAGAATCAGATTTTAATTAAAAATCCTTGCAAGATATTGAAATGTTGCCATTGTCTCTTTTACATTGCTGGTATGAAAAACTGACATTCCAAACCAGTCCATCATATATATTCACTAATATACCACACTGAGGCCAATGAATTTATGGCAAGAAAATGAGATACTGTATTTTATATAAAGTAAACAATGCTCTATTGGACTAAGTCAGAAATACTGGTCTATCAAATATTGATACACAGATTGAAATATGTATCGGCTATTTCAATGGCATGAAAGTGACCTCTATTATCCAATTACCGTAAAGAAATGTATTGTCTCTTTTGATAGGCTTTTGTACTGGGAACTTTATATAGGAAGTCCCCAAGTTATAAACCTCTGGCATACAAACACCTCCAAATTATGAACAGGCTAACTGCAGATGGCTGGCTGGCAATGAGATCTGACCAAAATGGCAAACGGTGCTTCCCCCCAGCCAACTGAAGAGTCACTGAAACTGCATCATGAGGTAGTGCATGCATTTTTAGTATATTGTGCAACCTGTTTCAGTGGTTTCTGAAAGTGCTATGTGGGTTCAGTGGTTCCTTGGCTTGTGGAAGGAGAACAGTATCTTCCATTTTCAGTCACATTGAGTTCTCATTTTCTCTGCTACATTGCAAGACAAACATTTGACAAAATAACCCGTTCTACTTTACATACCTATTCACCTCAGGGCAGAATTAGAAACAGAAATAATTCTTAACCCCAGGATTTAACTGTACTTTGAACTGGGGGAAAGAGAAAATTCTACCTTCTTTCTCTCCCTCTCACACACAAATACACATAACAGATGCTAATAAAACGTGGTAGAAAAATAACATCACCTTTTGCATATAAAACAAATCGATCTTTTTATACTAAAATTATTCTCTAATAAAAGTAAGAAGAACGGAAATTAAACTGAACTGATCCAATACCCTCAAACCAGAATCAATCAGATATTAGCTACATCTGCTCTGAGAAGAGGTACAAAAGGTACATAAAATAAGCACTAGGCAATGAATCTGCACATTATATTAAAAACACAGCAGGACTGTATAATGCCAATTTTACCTCTTTGCTAGGAGAAGAGTTTTTATCAGTTATTTTAGAAAAAGGTTTAGTAATAATGCAAACTCCCCTCCAATAGTTTGCTTTCTTTAATCTTATGTTATCATATATGATAAACCTTAATATATTAGGGAATTATACACACTTTTTCTATATCTATTGTTAAATGGGGTGTTCTGTTCATATAATAAAGGCAACTACATTCATTTGTCATTTTCAGTATTAGTGCCAGGAAGAAATGAATAGATCAATAAACTACTGGCAGTCCAAGAACAAACACTGTTACTTTATATTTTGTTAGCAAATGAAATGGCTGATTTAGGATCACCTGAGAATATAGATTAATATTATACAGAGTATATCAAAGAAGAAAATATATTGCAATAAAGCAACAACCTTCAGATCAGGTGTATTCAGTAATAAAAGATTCAAGTATTTTGCTTGACTCTATAAACAAAGACATAATCTATTTCTTATGCCTTATATTATGGGTGACATTTTCAGATACTGTTAAATGAAGTACAGTCAATGTAAAATCTGTAAATGCAGTTCTCATAATTGAACCCTAATTCTTGACTCAGCTAGTACTAACCACTTACTAATATTTTAAAAACTGTATCTATTTTTACTAATTATTATTATTTAAATCCAAATTATACTTTCTTAAAGCTGAACTAGTATATTGGAGCAGTGTTTGTTTTTGCATTACACAATTATTCAGTTCTGCGTTCTTGCTATCGAACTATGTTGTGAGAATGTGGTCAGCCATCGGAAATTCAAGTTCATTTATTGACTGAAACTTCCCATTAAATTTACCCCACTAAAAAGTGTATTCAATGTGAGTCTCAGCTAAAGTAACAGTCAATCTCTATTAAAGATTTGTACACATTTAGTATATGACAGCAAGGGATTTTGTTAAAATATGGTTTTGAATAGAGATGTACGCAGTGGAACATCCCTATTCACGCAAAGGAAAGCATTTCTTCTTAAGGAGCACTGCAAAGAACAGCACACTGAAGCATGCATGATCTATTTAAATTCTTATCCTATGGTCTTTTCTGCAGAATAATAGTTAGTTGATGAAGAAAACAATAATTTTTCACTCATTCCCAATTACATAGTTGTGTTTTAAACATACCTTGCCCTAGCCTAGAAAAGATGCTAATAACGAATTTACAACAGTCCATCATTCATAATAAGAATGTTTCGGAGTGCCCAGGACCTCTGCTTTGAAAGTAATTTCTCTTAAGTCCAGTATTGTCAAGTGAGAAAGGTGTGTTTTATAATTTATTTATATGCTTAAATGTTTTATATGTTTTGTTTATATGTTGCCTTTTGGGTAGGAATTCAAAATGGCATATACAGTGATTCTCCCTTTTACATTCCCAAAAATAAAGACTTTGAGATAAATTGGGCTGAGAATATGTTTGCCCCAAAGTTACGTTTTTCCTGTTACTGATACATGTTCAATCCCATAAAAATTACTGAGTTCAGCATTTGTCAGGATTTAAGAGTATACATGTAGGAAAGATTTTTCAAAATGATAAGACTTGTAGGGTGAAATCAGCGGGTTGCTGCTGATAGTTTTAAGAGTAGAAAGATAAGAGGTTCATGTCTACTTCCGAAAAAGAACTGAATGTCTGATTCATTATATTGATGTTATATTGATGTCTCAAACAAAATGATTGTAAGTTCATTCTGTATCATTTCTGTTTACCAATGTAATATGACATTAACCAATAAAAATATATTAAAATAAGGGAAAGTATATTTCATTAAAAAATCACAGAATTAAATCAAGTTACAAATCATTTTGAATTATCTAAATTAAAAGTGTCAGTAGTGAAACAAGGACAATGATTTAATATTTAACTTGAAACAAAATGTTATTTAATAAATTGTAGTTTTTGTACAGACTATACTAAGTTTTGGATGGCATCATATTCTTTTCAATACTTTGCTTAGTTTCTTTAGTAGTATGTATTCTGGCTTTCTAAGGACAAAAAGGAGGCCTTTATCTCTCCAAGCCTGAAGGTAGAGGTAGAGACAATGGGTTTAGGACTAAAAATCAACCACTTTATTTTTTGAGTTTGACAAGAGATTCACAGATACTGAAGATAATATGTTTTTCTCTTGCTTAATTGAAGTGACATATAGTGAAATAAATAAATGCTGTGATGGAAAATGTATATATTGTGCTATTTCTTTTTGAATAATTATCCAGGTATTAACCATTTTATTTGCTATCCATAATGTTTCATTTTTGTAACAAGTCTCTGAGAAAAGAATTCTGCTCTATATATAAAATGGCAGGCATAGAAGTGACTCTAAAATGCTTGTGAAACAATTGTTAAACAAACACCATAGGAAGACCCTCTCTCAAATAACTTTTACTTTAATATTAAAGGCTATTTCATTTGCAAAGCAGATTAACACCTGCATCCTGCTGTCATTGGAATAAAGAAGCTATATAATACAACCTTCGATACACGTATGGGAAGATGATTACAAAAGATGTGCAGTTAATTATAAGTTTAAAAATAAACTCAATTATATCTCTGCTTGTTCCTTAAAATGGTGTTAAGAATAAAATTATAGAAATATTGTTCTTTCATGTCAGTAAAATAAAGTAGCAATTCCAATTGTTTATGAAAAAGCCAAAGACAACCCATCATCTTTGAGCCGAAACAGATAATGTCACATTCTTTTCAATCTTTGATTAATTTCTATTTTTGTCTTTTGTCCATCTCAACCTTTGTACAGTTCCTTATTTTTCTGTATTATGAATTCCGAAAGAGTCTTGACAGATATAGAAATGAGATGTTTACTTAAAACAATTTTGTTAACTATTTCAGGAAGCACTCCAATTATCTCATCTAAGTTTGGTATTAATATAAATATTTCAATTTTCCTAAAAAATCTAGATACTGGTTTGGGATTATCTTCACTGCAAATATGGTAATGATTTTGTAGACATTTGGAACAGCTTTTGCAATGGTATAAAAAAACAATAAAACAACATTCAATATATCAAGCATAATTAACTTGATATATTAAACATTCAGATCAACTTCGTGAGTCTTCATCTGACCCTATTACTAATCTCAGCTGCCAGGAATAGAGTTTGGCTCAGAGGTTCTCATGTTTAAATCATTATTTTACTAATGCACTTTTAGTGTGAATCAGTGCCTCTTCTTGCTGATAAGGGCCACCTTGCACGATATCAGATACATAGTGTATCCTGGGAATTGATTGCTCAGAAGTTTGGTAATAGTATATGGAGCCTTTAACCTTTAGGTCGTTGGTTCAGATCAAATCTGGCCTACTGAAGTGACTGAAAATCATTATTATTTGGATCTTGCCTCATCGACTTTGACTAACTTCAGATATTTAGCTTACTTTCCAAATGCTTAAGCAGCCACGGTAGAGAAAAGGGAAGAACAAGGAATGCAACAGTGCCCCTATGCTTTAATATTAGTAATTTTATATGCTTTTTTTCAACCATTTCCTTAATATGTACACATATTTCTCCAAATGAGAAATGAAAACCATCACCAGAAAGTGATGGACCAGTGGTAGATGAGACTATTTCCAGTTTTGCACTCCTGCACACATGTTCAACTCAGCTCCAGAGGTGAGAACAAAGTAATAATTAAGATTTGTAACCTGAAGATGGGGCAGCCCACTTTGCAGTCCACCTTTATCCAAGGACTCTCACTTCTTATTGTATGACTTCTTCCATATGATTGTTAAGAGAAAATTTTTAAGAGAAAATGCTGTAAACTTCATCTTAAGCGCCTTGAAAAAAAGGCTGGATATCAAGCTAACAAATAGGATGCTCAAAGCATGGAACTCCTCACATGACAATTGTTTTCAAAATTTACATGCTTAAAGATATTCTGCATGTTGAAATAACATGTCATCCTGCATAATTTCTTTCCAAAATTCCTTGGAGCTAAAAAGAATAAAAAGCATTAATATACTATGCAGTATATATTTAAATGAAGAAATAGCAAAATAGGTATGAATGCTCCAGTAAATGTTAGTAAATGCTTTTTTTAAACTTTGTTATCCATTTCCATTTGTCCACAATTGTGTGTGAAACTATATTAAAATACATAAAAGGGCATATTCTGTTCTGATGGCTGATTGGAGAAAGCAAAGATAGGTTCCCTGCAATAGATGAACAGAAGCCTCCTGCAAACAATACTTTAAATATTGAATTCTTCATCATCTATATGCTACTAAAACTTATTGTTATAACCTTTAACTGGGTGAAATGAAGCCATTGTAGGGCAGCAATTTTGTAAATCAAGATACCTCAACTTCTGAGGGAATAACTCTTGGTTGCTTCAGGCTACTGTCTGCTGCACCGATGCTGTGGTCATGTGATCTTCATTTTCAATGTCCATGACAGTTTCCCAGCCAGATTTACAATTCCTTGTTCCGTCTCCCACCCAGCAGTAATCACTTACCTGCCTGCTACAAAAGGGAAGGGATATAGAAAGGAAGGGAGGAAGGAAGGAAGGAAGGAAAGAGAGAGACAGAGAGAGAGAGAAAAGAGAAAGAAAAGAAAGAAAAAGAAAGAGAAAGAGAAAGAGAAAGAGAAAGAGAAAGAAAGAAAAAGAAAGAAAGAAAGAAAGAAAGAAAGAAAGAAAGAAAGAAAGAAAGAAAGAAAGAAAAGTCCTGTGAATCCTTCCCCCCCATACATGTTGGGTTGCCTTTCCCAACCCACATCACCATCCCTGAACTGGACCTCTTGTATATTCCCAAGGACCCCCAGGCACTCTTTCTAATCCATGATCTCCTACATGCCATCCCCATAGGATGGGGCATCAGTTGTCTAATATATATTTGAAAATTATCTTGGAAGGAATTTGGAGAATAGAGATATCACGAGATCTACATTCAGCTCAGACTCACAATCATTAAGCATTCATAAATATGTTCTTTTATAAAGTTATTTTACAGCTTTACCATAAAATGTTTTCCGTTTAAGGCTCCTTAAGAATTTCTACTTTGAAAAGTCAGCTATGATTCTTTTATTAAAAAAAAAGAATACCCTCATCAGACATTAAAATATACCACCAAATTATTTATCCTTGGCCATAAAAGGAAATTGCACAATATGTAAAATTCTTTTATGCTTCTTTAACTATGATCAGGTTCTCTACATGGAAATTTAAATTTGTAGAACTCTTGTTGCTTACTCTGTGATTTGGAAGGGAATTGTGATAAGTAGGAGGGCGGGCCTTCTTATGAGGCACCACGAGAAAAAATACTCTTTGCAAGGAATATACGTTTGCATGACACTAGTGAAAAGTTCATGGAACCATAATGGAAAGTGATGCTAAAGTGCCATGTTTTTCGGTGTATAAGACACACTTGGGTGAAAATTGTGATGCATCTTATACACCCAAATACAAATACATTTTGGCCTCCTGAGCCCCCACCCGCACATCCCATTTTCACACAAAAAAAAAAAC
>JANHFJ010001550.1:139972-150971 GCA_032468195.1 Cerberus rynchops | reverse complement strand
TATTTATTTAACCCCACATTTCAGAAAAGACAACATCGCAGACATTGCAAAGTACTTCTATAATAAGCACCTTGCAACAGCTGCTCTGAACAAAAGAAAAAGAATCAAATTAATTCTCCTGCAAGATACATCAGAATATTAGTCAAAACATTGTACCAAAAATTCACCAATTCTGATGGAAATGCATGAATAAAATCAAGAAGAAATAGCTGAAACTGTCACAGCCAAAATTTTCAATACAGAGAGAAAATCACTGAATGTATGCTAGTTATCCCTAAATTCTATTTTTGTAGTCTTGAATAAAGTATAGAGAAGTGACTTTAAGAGCAGTTGAAATTTGGAAGAAACTGTAATCTTGAAAATTGAAAATGGCAATAAGAGTTTTAATTACATTATTAAAAATGAACAGCAATGCCTCCAATTATTTTCTTGTCAATATTCTCAATACTCAAAATCAAAGTCAATCTTTAATTGTTACAAAAAATAAGTCAGTTATGACATGGATATCCAGCAAAAATACTTCCATAATATCAATGATAATACACAGGAAATATGGTCTTTTCCAGATTCTGAATAAAGAAAAAGACAGGGGGAAAAGATTAAATATATAGATACTGATTGGGTATTTAAATTTTTTATTATAAGTGAATCAGTCAATTAAAAATAGATATACTTGATTTGTGTTAAAACAACAACTTTTTAATTTTTTTAGAAGAAAGTTGGCCAAGGCAACCAGAATTATTAGTCCAATTTTAACAGCCAGTGATGGTTGGTCTCCAAACTTCTAAAATAATTAATTGAACTGAAGCTGGTTTAGCAGCTAATTATTTCACAAGTATGTCTCTTCTTGTTTGATACTAAGATTATCATGCCATTTTAATAATTAATTTGAAAAAAATGACCATATTGTTTTATTTGTTCTAATCTCTAAAATGAAATCTACTCTTCACTGCTAAAGAATATACAACAAGAATCTTCTAGACTAGTGTATATTGTAATTAAAAAATAATAGTAATTGAAATTTACCTTGAGTTAAATGTTTCTTGAAACATTTTAAACAAATCCAATAAACTAATGAAATAGGGACATCATCATGCATCTCTGGAAACTGTTCTTTTTCCTATACATTATTTGTGCATCAAATGTATAACTCCGATGAAAATTATGTTCTTACCAGTTACCAAATGATGCTTTACACAAACATAATTCAATTTTGGATTTAGAATAAGAGAGGAAGTCAACAACAGAAATATATATTTTAAAAAGCAGTGGCGCTATGATTTTCATTTCTCTGATCTACAAAGAGGGAAACAACTAGTCTAGAGTCATATAGATGTACTGCCTTAATGGATATAATTGTGAAGTTTGTTATGGCAATACTTCCAAAAGAAATAAATGGCATTTTAATGAATATGATATAATCAGGATGTGTTTCAAAGAGATGTTTAAGAAATAACACCAGATACAGTTGGATGCTATTGAGCAATATTAGCTAGAAAAATAAGGAGGCGACTATGATCTTTCTTCTTTCAGAAAAAGTTTTTGACTACTTAGGATGGTCCTTCACGCCATGACTTTGAATCACTACTCAACATCTTCAAACTTTCTAACATGGATACATGGATATGCTTATAATGTATCAAAAACCAAAAAAGTAAATGGTGTTCTATCGTGAAAATGTACTATAATGAAGGGGTCAAGACAATATTCATTCTCTGCAGCAGACCACAGCCCATTATTTCTCTACTGACATTTACATTTATATGACATTTACATGGGTTGAAATTTCTCCATCCATTTCTCCAGCCTTGGTAAATATTCTAGCATGGTACACAAATTCATCTACTTCCTCTAGTTTTTGACATTTTGCCACCTTACCATTGGCTGCTCAGTTTTCCTAGCAAGCCAAACTACTTTTATCTTTATTAAATTAATATCTATGTAGTATTCCTTTAAATTATTTGGGTTCTGATCTGACAACATGGCATTTTCCATGTACAAAAGTACAGTTATTCATATCTCCAACCAAAACACCTCTAATAGCTATATAAACTTTTCTTATACTATACATTTATCTGCAAGTATATTAAATGACTCAGGAGTCTATGGCAGGATGTATCACCATCCCAATAAGATTAAGATTTGTAAAATCCTACCTCTCCCACCTTATTAAGAGTTTTTCTTTTAGTCTTCCTGCTTCTGGGAGGATTTAGGTCATCCAGGAATATCTACAATGTGGCATGCTTTGTCACCCAAGTCTTGATAAGGACCAGGCTTTAACAGACAAGGATGACCATTTCTAGGTCTATCAGAGGGGCAATCTGTGTACTGTTGTGGCAGTGACTGACAATGTTGAAAGAACAGAGGTGGAAGTGAAATGAAGGAGCAGCAGAGATGAGGAGCAGAAGAGTAGAGCAGAAGGAATGGCTGCTAACAACTGGGAGCTGAAATGTTGGCTAAAAGCAGATGGAGAGTGAGTGACTGCAGGGAAGACTGCATTGGTAGGAGACTGAACTCTAGAATAGAGGTGGAAAATATATGGGATTGAAAGAAGTCCCAGGGCAGGAGAATGCAGGAACATAGATCATGTTTAGCTTTTCAAAAAGGGAATGGCGATTAGCTCATTCAGGAAATGACCTACGCACTGATATTGCTTCACTGTCTCTTCTGTCTCCCAACCCTCTCGACCCTTCAGAACCCAAAATAGTTCTTGGAGTCTATTCAAAATAAAGGGAACAACAGAAAACTATATAGCTAATAGCAAAAAACCCACAGTATAGGATGAAAAATTAGTAGCCACCTATAGGGATAAGAACAAATCATAGAAGCACAGTAAGAATATAAGCATTAATAGTAGCTATAATGAGTAGTAATGAAAATAAAGTATGTTATATACAAAAGTATAGAATTCTAGGAATAAAGACAGGATATGTATGAAACAAAATAAAGTAGTGCAAAGTAAATTTTAAGAACTTAAGTAATGCTGTATGAAAGAGCTGGGAATTAAAGGAGTCACATGAAACAGAAACTTTAATGTTCAAACATATTTTGATTATTCCAATAATCTACTTATGTTTCCCATTTCATTTCATTTGTTCAGTTGCTGTATGCTCTTTAGCATTTATTTCTCTTATATCCAATCTTATATATACCATAGTTATTACTAGATGTACCCATAGATATTGACCTCAGTTGCCCATCATTAGATAATCAAAGCTTTCACACAATGCTTTCTAGTAGGAGAAAGAAAATATAAAATATGTATAACAACTTTAATCATACCATACACAGCACTTTCTTTTATCAAAAGGCAGTACTCATCAGGTTTGCCATGTTTTGTTCAATGCCACAGTTTTATCTCAAACATGCTCACATTATTCTGTTCAAGATAGGATTTAGAATTTAATGGCTACTTTGCAAATCAACATATTTAATCAACTAGGAAGAATAGGCAGTATTCTGAGGTGTGCCCAGAAACAGCCTATGTAACATTATTATGAAGAAAGATTTAGAAGAAGCATGATTACATTTCAGCAGTTCCTCTGGTGGTTAGGAAGAAGGAAGGATGAAGCTAACTGTTCCTTAAAGCACATCCAAGTTCTAACTATCAACTTTCAAGTTATTTCAAAGCAATTGTTCCTCGTAAATATGGCCCTTCTTCTGAGTTGCTGAACTTAGCAAAGGTGTCCTAAATTAGAGTTGTGTGAAGCTTCAATTTGCAGATTGTTCAGTTCAGTTCAATCTCTAACTAAATTTGTTTTACAAATCAAATTAGAATATTGACCTAAACTACCAACCTGATTTATACCAAGTTTGCAATTGAATGGCATGCACAAAAGTTACTTTCCCCCGAACAGTTTGGAATCAGTGTCTTAATTTTCCAATTATCCAACTGAATTGGATAAACAATACAACTCAAATCAAAAATTCAAAGCAGATCAGAGTAGATCTGCATACTCCAAACACTTGTGTTGAGTAAGTTATTACTGAATTAAAGGTTTTGTTCTTGAGTTTATCTTCATTTTGTTAATGCAGAGGAAAGTAATGTGTTTGGTTAAGTTTTTATTTCCACATTACTGATTCTGGCAATCAGATAAACTGAGAAACTCAATTTATAATGAGGAAGAGAAGACCACAGGGATTAATATCTCTGGGTCATTTCATATGTTCAGATATTCTGTTGTTGGTATAACAGAACATCTGAACATCTGCAGTAAAGGCACCTTCATCGTATACAGCCTTTTCAAAGGATATACTATTCCCCAACATTAAAATTACAATGTTTGAACCTTGCTGTCAAATGTGGTTGTTCTAGCGCCCCTGCATATTGTAACCCAAACCATGTGCAATAGAGAAATGGATATTTGTTTTTAAAGGTTTATTTTTAATTTTAAAAATTGATGGCAGATACTGTATTTACACATTCTGTATTTCCAAAAGTTAAACGAATGTATCTAGCCCTTAAAAAAAAAAAAAATACAAGCAGCAGGAAGGTGGCACACAGGCTTCTGTTTTGAGAACCATCAATCAATTTTATTTATTTCTGCTTTTCCACCTGTACCAGCACACTTGCTCAGATAATTAAAAGAAGAGATATAAGATAAATGCCTACACGGCTTTCTCTTATGGGCTTTACAATGAGAAACACAGTGCTAAGTCAGTACTGCTCCAGAAGAGCAGTCCTTTGGACCAAACAAACCCGCCTTATACAATTAGGCATTTCCCTTGGCTCCCAATATCCAACAATAATTTTCTAAGTCTGGAACACACTTAAAAATAAGGTTTTTTTTTTTGTCTATTTCAAAAACTGGAGGACTGATGCATTTTTCCTCTCACTGCCAAAATACAGAATCATGAAGTTAGAAAGCTATCTTGCAGTCAACCTCTACTTAGTGCAGGACATCTCTGACAGATGAGCCTGCAGTCTTTGTCTGAAGACCTTTATCAAAGTTTTAGCATACCATTTTATAGCTTCTTTCAGTAATCTGTAGTCTGAATTTGTTCCTTTGTAATTATAACGCACTGGTTCTGGTCCTCCTCTTTTGGGCAATAAAAAATAACTCCATTCTATCGTCTAAGTGACAAGCTTTCAGGCACCCAAATACTATTATTAGCCTTCTTATTTTCTGTAGCTAAACTTACTCAGAATCTTCAACACAGAGCTTGGTTTCCAGACTTTTCTGGAACTTGCTAGAAGTCCTTTTCTCAACTTACTCTAATTTTCATTGTCCTTTCTGACCTCTAGTGCCCAGGATGGGACAAACTATTCCAATTGGGATCCTTCCTCTTATATTAGTGTAGATTTACATTTACGGTCAAATAAAAGAGTATGACTAAACCTATAAATGATGTATTCACACATTTTCTTAAACTTGTAAATTCCATCATCACCACTATTCCTTGCATATATGATGACTTGTGATCCACACACTTTTCCTGATTCTTCTTTGATCATTCTAGAAGCAAACCATCTTGCTTAATCAAATCCTCACCATAAACTTATTTAAATAATAACTTATCAAAAATCTTCTGACCATCTTTCTGTTTCCTAAGCAGGTAAGGAGGATTGGCAGCAGTAGTAGTGATAAAGAGGATGTTTTCCTTCTTATATTTCCCAGTATATTGTTTAGTAGTGCAGCATGATTGGGAAGTATCAGCCAGTAAATCTAAAGGCCTATTAACTCGTTTCTACTATAGCTAGTTCTCAGTTAACAATGGTAATTGGGACCAGAATTTTCCAAATGTGATGTGGTTGTAAAGTATAATGTCACATATTTACATTACTCAGTGCCAGCAATTGCCACATTCCCCATTGATGTTAAGTGAGGATCATGAGTTGTTAAGCAAATCCCAGGCAGCTCACAAGCATGTGGTCAGGAAGATGAGTGGCGACTGCTGGGTGGGGAAGACTGCAGAGATGGTCGGCGAGACACAAGCACAGCTGATAGTGGCTGCTGCCAGGTGGGTGAGGAGTATGGACGGCCAGCAGTGCATGGTGTGAGTGTGGCAAGATTGGCAGCTGCCAAGTAGGAGAGAGTGCACGGGTGGCCTATGAGGCACTGCACGAACATGGTGAGGTCGGAGGGGGGCACTGCTGCTGGGGGAAGAGAGTCTGAGTGACCGGAATGACCTATTGACTTTACTTGTGGAAAGCCAGCAGGGAAGATTGGAAATGGCAGTTACATGACTGGGAGATGCTGCAGCCATTGATAAGTGTGAGTCAGTTAGTGCTGTCATAACGTCAAATGATTGAATAAGTGGTCATTAAATGAGGTCTATTTGTAAATGATTGTAAAGAATGTCACTGTGTCAGAGGGAAAGTGAAAGAAAAAGTAAGTTTGCTTTATACCTTCTTTATTATGGTCTCTATTTGCAGTTCATCAGAAACAGAGAGGTGGGTGGATATTTTGGTGGCTGGAAGGCTGCTGAGCTGTTTTATTATAAGGAAGAGGGAGTAGGCAGAAACAGAAGGAGAGGAGGTAAGAAAGCTTCTTGATCTAAGTCTAAATGGGTGTTTATGCAGAAATGGTTTTCTATGGAGTCTGAATTTCTGAACAGACCTGGGAAAACTTTGTCAGCCTCAGAATCAATCATCATGATGCCTGACGTTTATTTCTGAAAGCAGGAACTAAGGGGCTTCATTGTTTTTGAAATCATAGTCTTGGGGAATGTGGGAAGGATACTCTCCAGATTTAAAATATTGAGATGGAAATTATATGCTATTCCTACAAGAAGCAAGAAGTTAGAGATAAAAGAACTCAGGATCTGTATTGGCATTGCACAGCTGCAAATTTCCCGTGTAGAGAAAAAAAAGCCAAGGTTTTTAAAGATTTGCAACGTAAGATATGAAACAGCTTTTTTTTTGTTTCAACATGCAGTGATTTTTAAAAAGGTAAAAGAAATCCAATATTCAAATCTGAAGTGAAAAGTTGATACAAAGTGCTACTAAAAATACAAAAATACTCAGCAGTTCATTTTCAATGCTATACACAATTCTCATTAATGCAAGCTATGAAATGTATTCTCCACTCATCATGCTGAGAACATAACCCTCATATTAGTAGATCAGTAATTTCCTATTCCTTTCTTCATAATATTTAACTGCTTAATGCAGAGCATATCAATGTTATAAATGAAGAAGGTGCATTTCAGCTACAAAGAAAAAAAAAACTTCAATTCCCTGGAATACTTCAGCATTATTCATGTAATTTGACTTGGCTGATCAGATTCTCTTTTCTGAATCAAAATATTTTTCCAATCCTGCATTAAAGGGGAGGGGGTAGATATATATTTGAATGGTGCTATTTCCTATTTCTGTTATCTTGATTGACTTAATTCTACATTTATTGTATTCAATTTATTTTTATCTTTTTTTATTAGCAATAACATCTGTGTTACAAACACTTTTTATTAGCAATAACATACTATGTTACAAACATACCACATAATATTTGTCATTTGTTGCTTTGCATTTCAATTCAACCCCATGTTGGTTCTATTGCTTATCATTATAATCTATTATATAGCACAAAAGCTAACCAAATGAAAATAAATCCCTCGTGATTTTATAGGTACAACTATTTTGTTTAGTTCCATTGAAAGTTACAATGCTGTAAAAAAAAACCCCCGCTTTTTGGCCAATCCTTACATTTATGACATTGCAATATTTCATGGTCATGTGATCTCCATTTGTGTGCTTCACAATTGGCTTCCGACAAGCAGATTGAATGAAGAATGCACAAATAAAATTTCAAGTCACAGTCATACCACATCTTATTTAACAACTGCAGTGATTAGCTTAATGACTGAAGTGGAAGTGAGGTTGTAAGCCCATTGCGTTCACATGAAGTTTCACTTATTGTCCCTAATACTTAGCAATGGTGTTGCCAGTCTCAATTGTGTTAAGCAAGGACTACCTGTATTTAGGTTTTCATTTACAGCCCAAGAAGACATGGTGAGAAATCAGAGAAACCTTAATTTCTTTAGAATATATGTAAAATTGCATTTAGCGCATCTTTTTGTTTTGCCTGTGGGTGAGGAATCTGCGTGTTACAGAACTAAATGAACTGGAATGTATTTTGACTTTATTGCAAAGTCCTAGCTTTTGCCACATCAGAAAGATTCAATACATATGATTGTCACTGTATACTATTGTCAACCTAGTTCCCTCTAAATATCTTGGACTGTAAAGATGCATAATAGCTAGAGGTAATGGGAATTATAGTCAGAATATTTTGAAGAGTTTTGAAAATAGTTGGAAAAAATAGCATTTCTTATATTTTTTATTATTTATAGCAATAGCATTTAGACTTATATACTGCCCCACAGCACCTTACAGCAGTCTTAGGGCACTTTACAATGTCAGCACTGTTTGCCTATCACTCCCAGAAATCTGGGTCCTAATTTTACCAGCGTTGGAAGAATGGAAAGCTGAATGAACTTTGAGCACCATAAGGATCAAACTCCATACTATGGACAGAGTTAGCCTGCAATACTGCACTTAAATATTGTGCCACCGAAGTTCCTGTGAATTATTTTATATATGGATTGTAACAGAAAACACAATTAAGGATACTCTGTAAATAAAAAGCAAGTGTTATGGAACTGGATCTAGCTGCCTTTCCAATTATGAGTACCTTGCCTGAGCAGAAATCTGTCAAAATGCTGCCACTAGTGGAAAAAAAAAATAGAGGGATTATTATTTATTTAGTATATGACATATCATACATGGACTAGCAATATTTAATATTGCTTAATATTTAATTAATATTAATTAAATATTTAATATTTAATTAATATTTCAACTAGATTAGTAGAACCCAATAAATTATACATGTTAAAAAGATCTATGTTCAAATATCAATGTCTAGGCCATTTTAACCATTGAAGCGCAGCATCATTTGTATTAAATAAAATAAAATAAAAATCCCCGGTATATGTCCTCTGCTTACAGCTGGTCATGATGTGATCTATGGTTTGGCATGGGATCCTGCAGTCACACTGAGAGGAGGATATTATGCCCCATTTATACACAGTCCTATTCAGGATTGTCCACTGCTGACATGATAGTTCAAAGCCTGGCAACTTTTTTGTGGGATCATTTATATGTCTTCCTATGTCTAGGTACTCAGTGGCCCATTTGGCTTTCCATTGGGAATCAATGTTAAAGATGTTAAGTAGATGTAGTGCAGGTGCCGGCTTCCTGGATTTGAGCTTTCTTGCTGATGAGAAAGGTTGCCATGCACTGGTGGAAGTGAACTGTTCATAATTTTTCTATATTTTCTCACTAGTGCATCTTGCCTTCAAACAGTTGGTGGCACAATATGGCTCAGAACAGGAAGCCAGCAAGTTGGAGTGGTCTTAACACATCGTTATAATCCTGATGGTGTTGTTGAGTCTGGTGTCTATCTTACTAGTGTGGCAGCTGCTAAGCCATACAGGAGCACAGTATTTGACTGCAGAATAGACCAATATTAGGGCTGATGACCTGAGGGTGGCAGCTGAAGCTCCTCATTTAGATTATCCAATAGAGGGGTAATCTTTAATTATTCAACCATCTTTTGCTACTATGCTTTTCATTTTCGTTATTGTGTCAGAAAATCCTCCAGTATTTTAAAGATTCTCTTCTAGTGTATGGATTTTCATTGACTGATTATGTACCATCAGGTCATTGTCAATTCTTAGCACCACATAGATAGATTTTCTCCATGGTGATCTGTCCCTAACCTGGTTTTCCAACAGTTAAGCTGGTTTCAATGGTCAAAATTAAAAGAATTGCTTTTCAGCCATTGCTGAGATTTTCATGGCAACTAATTTCTTCTTTATGTAAGCATACAACATATTCAATATGAGCAGCTATTTGTTTCGTTGGGATTTTTTCCGTGTGTGTGTGAGATGGTAGTGGATAAATTGTCAGTTAGCATAGAACTTTTTTCCACCAGGTTTTTTAGGCATCCAGAGCACGTGGGATCCAAGTCAATGGTTCCTCTGAAAAACACTTACCCCTACAGTTCTTAAATGACATTTAACTGTTGAAAAGAAGGGATCTGTAAGTATCAGTACATCGCTAAGAAACTAAAGGTTGGCAACATGATATCCATGATGTCTAACATTCTAAAACAATCTTTCTGGAACAAAGAATTTGACACCAAATAGTTCACATACAGCAGTTTTTTTAAAAAAAATTTTTTTTATTTATGTTTATTTGTGTTTATTTATATATCCAATTTCTATGGCTATCTATTTCAAACAAGTGACTCTGGGCTCAATTTGTGTTCCAGGGTGTGCCTTTGCTTTGTTGTATACTAGATTTTCACCAATGTAGAAGCCTTAAAGCCTTAATGTTTTAGCCACTTTAGCCATGGCTGAGATTTCTGGGAATTGAAGGTTTTTTAAGACATAAAAAGACATAAGGATATAAAGGATATAAAATATAAAAAGGACATAAAAGGGACATAAAACATAAAAGGCATAAGGATGGCTGCTCCTTTCCTAAGCATCATCTGTTGTGAAAATATGAGATATGAACCTCAAGAAAAATGCCTGTGACTTCCTGCATTGATATATTTAGATTTAAGTTTTCGTTTGTAAAGCGTAGAATTTTTCAAGGTGATAACAGTATAACTAGTCCCAAATATATCATCTGATGATTGGTGTAATTTAGACAGCACTTTGGGCTAATATAATACATCTGAAAAATCTCAACACTAATGAGACATTTTTATATTATATTTGTTTTTGTAGATTTTCATGGGTGCAGGTAAGCAGGTCTAGGTCTGTTCGGGTCTTTTCCCGTGTAAGTTTGAGAATATCTTTGCAACGTTTCAGCGAGGTCCCACTCGCCATCTTCAGGCTGGTGCCTTCTGCTTCATGCCAGTGCAAGTGTACTCGCCGAAATGTTGCAAAGTGTTGTGGCCGAAAATCCGATCAAAATCGGTGAAGAATCACGCTCACAACGGGTACGAATAGATGACCGTGAAGGGTCCCTTTATTTCAGCAG
>JANHFJ010001546.1:54922-67278 GCA_032468195.1 Cerberus rynchops | reverse complement strand
AGTTCGGAGAATTGGTTGTTAGAAGAAATCTCCTTTTGTTTTTTTCCACTTTACAGGGTTATTCCTGTAAGGAAGGCCAGAAAAAACCATTCTGGTGTTGTTTCTAGCCTAATCTTTATTGCCCTGCTCACAGAAACTGCCCACCCAGTCACATGACATCCCCAGCCATGCCCACCAAGCCACACCCACAAAACTGGTAGTAAAAAAATGATTTCCACCACTGAAAGGTATCATTTTATGCCTACAGCCACAGCCTGAACTCATGAACAAATTAACTTTTAAACTTTAAGATGTATGGGGAAATAATACATTTATTTCAGGCTTTTTTTAATGGATAAAATTGAAGGGGTGGGTTGCCGCTGCTATCGACAAACATGAACACAAAAGGCAAGTAAATGGGTTAACCTTCACATCCAGTTCTTTGAGAGTTCTTGGAAGATAACGTTAAGAATGCAATTTTCTCTTCAACTACTGCAAACATTTTTCTTCCAGAAAATTATCCAGGAGTGCCGTGTCAACAATGTTGGTCCCACACTTTGCATGCATATCATCTTCAATATATTTGAAGTATTACTCAGGATATGACAAACTGCCACATCAAATACATTGGGCTTCCTGCTGAGGACTCATTCTGATATTTTCAAGACATAGCAAGAGGCAGAAAAGTGTCAAGGAGATATTGTAGCTTTGCAATGTTTATTTTAGGATCTCATTACAAATCTGCTTTAATGCCTGTGTTTGTTGACTAAATGTCACCAGAAATTACACAAGTCTTGCATCTTGCAATAGCTTCTATTATAATTTCCAATACATCCATAACAAAATGCAAGATAGTATATCTTTTGAAGAATGGATTTTGCAAGCTAATCTGCAACCTTGAAAAATAATTGTGGGCTGCTAACGTGATCACAATTGTCTACTATTAAACAAGCCTAACTGCTATTCAGGTTGTCATCAATATATCATGGAATCATGGACTTGGAAAGAACCATAGAGGTCATCTCAGTGCAAGAACTACTAAACCCACCTGTGATAGACGGCCATCCAGTAGAAGTCTTCTAATGTAGGAAAACTCATCATGTGCCAGCTTCTTCTTCAGACCGACAGCTCACACAATCAAGAACTCCAGAGAAACTCAGAGATATCAATGCATCAATTATAAACAAAGAATGAAATAGAAACATTTAGGTTTTCCCCCTCTATACAACCTAGATATACTGGGTCATATGTTACTGGATCATATTGATTATAACATTAATTAAAAGAAAGTTTCAGTCCTTAAGGGATTAATGAAGACATGAATTTGGTGATCATTACTGCTGGAAAATTAGCATACTTTAAAACATTTTAAAAAAATAAATAAATAAAAGACTGGCATACAATATATGAAGCAATATACTGTATTTATGCAAACACAACAGAATTCCTATTACCAGGAGGTTTATTGACTACATGTCATATAAAAAGAACGAACAAGGGAAAATGACCACAGATGAGTCAACTGTTCAGATTTGCCTTTTGAAAAAGGCTTGATTTATTGCCTAGGGAAAAAAAGACAAAGAAATATGCCAAGAATTCCATTTTCATAATAGTGTAACAGTAAATCAAGTGGTCCTTTCAAATAATCCAAAATCTAATATGATGTTATTTCAAATAGATCAATCTGAATAATTTTAAACTGTAGCACATTTCTATATTGTTTTCAGATGCTACCACACGTTTCCCTGTTTCTTATGTATTTTTTAATAAAAAACCCAATTCACTATATCTTCTAAAATAGGCCTTTTTGTATTAGCCTGAACTTGAGTGAATGTTGAAATGTTACACCAACAAGAGAGAATCAAGAATGGAATCAAGTAACAACACAAAATCATATTAATCAAATGAGATAACATATGATCCCTTGAACGACTCAAACATTCATATTGGAGAATTTCTAGAGATGAATTGGATTTTTCCACACATTTCCCTATTTCTTATGTATTTTTTTATAAAAAAAATTCACTATATCTTCTAAAATAAGCCTTTTTGTATTAGCCTGAACTGCTATTCACTCACATAATTTCGAAATGTTACACCAATAAGAGAGACTCAAGAATGGAATCAAGCAACAATACAAAATTGTATATAAATCTTGATAAAATAAAATAAAAATAAAAATAAATATTAATCAAATGAGATAACATTAAGAAAACAACCGATCCCTTGAATGATTCAAACATTCATATGGGGAAATTCTAGAGATGAATTGGGTTTTTCACTAGTCATCATCATATTGCTTCTTATGCAATTCAAGTTGATAACTTTTCTTAAGTTTGAGGGTCTTTTCTTTTCTTTTGGTCTCAAAACTTCATGGGAGAATAACGTTGATGGAATTTGTGAAGTGCAAATCTATTAAAAAGGTCATGTGGATGCAGAGATGGGAATAGAGCCGGTGAGCCCTTGGCCCACAGCCCTGCTCTCAGTCCAACAGCTGCTTTGCTTTATCATTAAAATTCTCAAGAGTGAATTTTCACATTCCTTGCAAAATAAAATGTTCAGAGTGTCACTAGCTTCATTATAAGCAATCCTAGACTGTCTTCAATGTAATTGTGAGATTTAAAGCCCTCTTAGTCAAAATTTTGATAATGACCCATCTAAGTTGAATGGGTATTTAGTCTTCCCACTTTTATATTTCACCAACCAAAAAGACTTTTTTTCTATTGGCCTCCATGGACCGTAAATGAATCTGCTATGGAGCTTAGACAACTGTCATTGTAGGAATTTTGTTCCGACCCCAATAAACTGCAATGCAAAGGAATTTTATTTTCATTTGCTTGACAGTTAAAACTATGCTACTATAAACAAGCGTTTAAAATGAATGCAAAATCACATCGGTTATTGCATGGGTATCTCTGCTCTTCCTAAAAGGGGTAGGGTAGACATCAGACAATGAAATGCCACATGATGCTTATTTGTTTATAGCGAAATAATATGCTCTGGCTTCAGTGGTGGGATTCAAATCATTTAACAACAGATTCTCTGCCCTAATGACCAGCTGGACCAGCAGTTCTCCAAACTGCTTAGTAAATTAACAACCGGTTCAAATTAAGGTGGCTGGTGTCTTTGGTTTCGTGCCAATATGAGCAAAGCGTGATCGGAGCTGCTGTCTCTCTATAACTACTGGTGGGGGGAGCCTGCTGTGCTGGGCTGGTTGGCTGCGCTGCTGCCTCTTGATTAGTTGATGGAGTTGATGTTGGTATAATGGGCTGTGTGATGGCCTTGTGAGTTTTGTTGTGATGATATCCTGGATCTTGTGCTGTAATCTCCTGGGCCATTTGTTTTGTAGTGATCTTTTTTTTCATTAGCCTCCCATGTTTAACGGTTTGGGTAATGGGTTGTGTGATGGCCTTGCGAGTTCTTTTGTTGTGGAATCCTGGGTCCTGCATTGTAATCTCCTGGATCATTTGTTGTGTTTTGATTTCTTTTCCATTAGCCTCCTGTGTTGTATAGTTTGACTTGGGTAATGGGTTGTGTGATGACCTTGTGAGTTTTATTGCTGTGGCATCCTGGGTCTTGTGCTGTGATTTTATGGGTCATTTGCTGTGTTGCAAATTCTTGAGTTCTTGTGGTGTGATTTCCTGAGTTTTCTGATGTGATATCCTGAGCAGGTGGCTGTGATGTAGTGTTCTGGGTTTTGGTCTGGCTTCGAGTTTGAGGTCTGGGTCTGTGTTCTTGCCATGTGTCAGCTTGTTTGGTTTTTGGGTCGGGGGTGCGACAGCTGGTGAAGCAGCCGTGGTCTGGTTTCTGGACGGTTGTTGTCCTTCATTTACAGAATGGGTCTGGGCCTGGGTCTGGTGAGGGGAATTGGCGGTGGTGCCTGTGTTGTTTTGGGTCCAGTGCTGATTTTTATGGCTGGGACTTGTTTGTTGGTGAGGGCTAGTTTCCAGATGTTTGGTAGGCGGGAGGTATTTATGAATAAATGGGCTGATACCTCCCGCCTACCTGACATCTGGAAATTTTACCAAGATTAAATAGCAGGCTTTCTTTGAACACAGAAATTTGTGAATATCAAAAGATTCAGAAAACTTTGTTATAAAAACATTATGACTAACACATCAATTTAGCAGAAATAAATAAAATATACACTGCTAATATAAAATATCATTTTGTAAATGATTTTCATAATCAATATTCATTCTGAATCCTTATTCTTATTAATAAATCAAAAGCTTTTGTCAGGTTCTGAAAGAACACATCCATTTTATGATCAAGTATTCCAGCCACCACAAATAGTTACGTCACAATTTCTCTAACTCACATTGAACTATTCCTGATCATACAATTACTTTGATATGAAGAAAATTGGAATTTCTAGGGACAGCAAAAACATATTTTGATGTTTAAAATTTATTATCTTTCCAACCATGTGAAGGAACAGGAATAGAATATGCTATTTTCTGACAGAAAACTGTTCAGAATCAAGTCAAAATATTTTGGTACCTGAAGCAGAATAGAAAGTGATACTGTATCTATTCATACAAGATATTAAGCAGCTGGCAATACATTACTCTTGTGTGATATTCAAACTTTGTTGCTTTAAGATGCCAAATAATAGAAGCAGTCCAATATAAACAATTTCCTGAAATCCTTCTTATATCTTTTTGATCAGAAAGAGTTGGTAGGGATAACAAATTAGTCCAAAAAGCTAAAATCTAAATGGATGTCATAGTAATCAGAAAACACAGCAACTATAAATGTGCAACTTCACTTTTTATTTAGTGAAACGTCAGCATGCAACTTGAAATCCGTGTGATTTTTCTGTGGTTAATGTTCTCATAAATACTTCCCTTCACAGTAAAACAGATGTTCAATCATGGATTTCCTTCTTAGTTGGAACTAGGCACAATTTAAATGCTGGAAAATATTTCTTTTACAGCTCCAAGGCTACATTAACATCTACCAAGAAAAGGGGCAAACACTAATATGGAAGTTGCATGAAGCACAGCAGATGTAGAACATTGTACTAAAGAGTTCTTTGGTTACATGACAGTCTCTCAGGAGTACTGACATCTGTATTAAAAGCTCTGTAGCTGAAAACCAAGATCGAGCCTCAAGTATTATAACAAACAACAAACAATTTATAATTATCAGAAATTGTGACGAGTTACTTAAAACAATTCTTTATAAAAACCAATTTTGATTGCAGGCTGTGGTATATATCAGAAGCATAGGTTGAAAAAGTTAAACAGGAAATGAAACATGCATGATGATCACCAATAATGAGCTGGGTGAGATGTTATTATCCATATTTCTCACTATTTATGCCACCTGCAGCATCTGGAGCAACTGTTTCCTCTCTCAAAAGCTATCTTATGATTGCTAAGGCTGGTACATTTTCTTTTGAAAAAAAAAAAGTCTATTCAGCAAGATGGAAAGAGAACAAAGGAAGCCCAGAACATTACTCGAAGGCCATCAACAAGACACAATTGAATGTGTGAAAGGTAGCCATTTTAGTGCCATTTTGAAGGATATTTTTCAGCCATTAAAATAGAGACAGAGCTTGCAAAAGTAGTAGCAAGGCAAAATGCTTAAACAATTAGCTTTTCCCCCTTTGTCTTGCCTTTCACTTCAGTGTTAGAACAGCTGTTGCTGGCTGCATTATTCCTTCATATTCTTCCTTCCCATTACAATGGAGATTAAGAATTCAAGTTACCCACCTACCTACTTGCCCAGACAACCTAGCCAATTGTAATAGATAATGATAGCTGTAGTCCAACTCCATTCTCTTATCTGTACTGAAACCTTTGGAGCAGGGTTGCAGGGGTGGTGCTATAGGTTCCCCAAAATCCTGCCTCTAAATGGAACAAACTTATATTTATTTATCTACAAAGCATTCTTACTCTGCCCTTTCCCATGTGGTAGTAAAGTTTCAAAGAAGAAATAGCTTCCCATTATACCAGGAGACACTTTCATCATCTGATTTTTATTTATAAATATTAAAAGATTTATCTATTGCCTCCCATAATATATCTCAAAGGACCTTGCAATCAAATTCAAAAAAGAATAAAGCAACATCAAATAAAAAAGTTATTGTAAAAGTGCTACATTAAAAATGGATAGGAAATAAAACCCTGTCTTTACTACTCAAACAGGAAAGTAGTAATTGAAAATATGGACAATGTACCATAGGTGTTCCTCAGTTATTGAGAGAGAGAGAGAGCTATTCAAAGAGTAGGTGTAACTCCGAAGAACTGTTCTTTTCATGAATGACCATAAGAAGTCTATCAACATTCATGGCATACCAAATAGATTCTCCTGGGATGGTGCTGAGCACCAGCTGGAGAAAGTGATCCTCAAAGTAATCCAGTGCCACACCCTGTAAAAACAACAATCTGACTTACATTTAGGGAAAAATAATAATTGTTACAGAGCCTGGATCATAGATGTTATTTGCCTATGTTGGTGTCTACCAGCCAACACTTGGGCCATTACTTTCTGACCATTATATTACATTCCCAAATGTTAATGGAAACTTTTGGATGATTCTCAAAAGCAAACAGAAACCATGCAGAAAGCATTGCAATAGAACAAATGGATGTGGGGAGAGCATGAATTATTGCAAAGTCCTTGGATTTTGAGAAGTTCACAATTGAAGTACCACAACTGAAACTGGGCAAACACTATGGTATCTGTCTGTCTATTTAACAATAGCTATATTTCCAGGTGAACCCCCAAATCATGGACTTGCTTTTTCAGATGCAATGTCACCCCATCAAGAGATAGGACCAAGCATATTGTGTAGCAGAGAATCTATAAAAATACTGTCTCGCTTGGGTTCAACTTCAGCCTGTTTTGTCCTCTTCAGTGTCCTAGACACTGGAATAAGACATTGACAGTCTATCTTGAATAGACTGGGATAGCAATATACAATCAAATTATCAGCATATTGCTAATAGTGTAATCCAACAAATATATAACATCTTTCAATAACTTTATGCAGATGTTAGAAAACAGGGGGGAATAATCTAAACTTATGTTACTACACAAGAAAGCATCTACTTGGTCAAGCTCTCCCTATCCCCTAAACCTGCTATTCAAATAAGAACCATCTACTGAGGAAGGATCAGAACAATGCTTCTAATCCCAGCTCCTACTAACAATCTGGAAGGATACCATGTTTAGTTATTTCAAAAGATTTAAAGAGTTTAAAAGGACTATGAGGAGTGCACTATCCTTCTCTAAATTGTGAAGGAGGTCATCCACAAAATCAATCAAGGGCATCTCCATCTCATGCCAAGTCTGAACATTAACTTGAAAGAGATTAGCCAGTCTGTTTCCTCTTGAATGCTTTGTAGCTATATAGTAAGCTCAGTTTCAATAGCCTTCTCATGGAATAAAATATAGAGACCAGATGATAGATATAAAAAATGCATGGCTCCAGGGAAGGCAGGCAGTTGATCTTACTCCTTCCAAAATAATGCATTAAACACTTCCAAGATCCAGTATGTTACAGCCCCATAAAACTGTTTAGGAAGCCAGGAGGTGTGTGGATGAAGGCAAGAAGTTGCCAGTAACAGCCAGAAAAATCACACTGTCTACTTCCTGAGCTCCAAAGTCAAAAAGAGCCCAAACAATCCCTTTTAAGCACCCAGCAGGAAAAAAAATATTCATCCATAAAGAACCTGAGTGATACCTTAATCAGCCTACAGTATTTTTTGCTGATTGTCAATCTAATTTGGTCAGGGCAATGAGCAGGTAGGATTCCCTCCTTATCCGTATCACTACACAAAAGTAATGTGAGGTCCAAAGTGTGGCTACCTACAGCTTTGTAGCAGGAAAGATGGTTTATGCAGTATTCTAGTCTAAGCATATTTAGGGCTTTATATAACAGTAATTAAAACTTAAACTTTGAATGAATGGACATTTTTGTCAGGAGGAGAAAAAAATAGTAGATGCTGCCAATGAAAGGCAATTTCTCCATTCATATAATCAAAAAGTCAATGTGCAAAGTGCAAGTAATGGCTCTCACCCTTCAGACACTCTCAACTTCTCAAACTTTTTACTAACTAGAAATATGTATATATAAAATCAGCTTCTCCCAGATTAGATGCAGGGTGATTACCAGGACTCTATATAACCATTATAGCTTTCCATATTGAAAGAAAATTCTTATTTTTAACTGCATGTGCTACTTTAGGTGGCTGATAGATTCTGATCTTTTTAATATATCATAAAGAGTTTAAGGCACACTTTGTTGCCTAAACAGCTCAGTGAGAGCAGGGATTTTAATCAGGAATTATGAAATATTACTTAGTTAAATGGTCAGCATACATAAACAGAAAAAAGATGCATGTTTCCACTCTGATATTATTAAAGTGGATTTATTAATATTAATTTTGCACTGAGAAAATTAAATCTTTTAGAAATGCAATTGCTTAATGCTTAAGACTTAATTTATTATGTACACAGCAGAAAGTCCAGGCTGTTTTGAGTAACAAATTCACACTTTTTTTTTTCCTTTCCTTTTTTCAAAACATGCTTTAGGAAGATAAAATAAACAGAACTGAATAAAAAAAACTTCATCTAAATTATTGCTTTGCTTTTGTACCAAGTGTTACTCAGAACATAAAGAGGACAATACAGCCAGTGGTATAATAGACAAAAATGAAATCCTTATTCCCAAAATAACTGGAAAAGTATGCTAGACAATAACTGGACAATTAAAGAAAAAAAAGAGAAAGGCAAAGACAGGACATCAATCTCTTTTCATTCCTTGTTATAAAACGACTTCTATGTCTTGTATAGAATCATAAAAGATGGTGGCTTACCAGCACATTTTGTCCTTGTTATGAGAGGAGGCCCAGGAGGTCCAGTTCCCCCTTCTCCAGGACGGGTAAGAAGTACTCTGATCTCATATTCCACATCAGGGTCAAGATGCCATAACTTGTAATTGGGAGAATCCACAATGTGGGTTTCAGCCCAGTTCCCATTGGTTGTACGGTATTCTACTTCTTTCAGGATGATGGGCCCATCACCAATGATGGAGTTGGCATTTGGTTTGATCCATAGGTACGTGGCTCCAACTGCCAGAAGTTCTGGAGGAGCAATAGGAGTGGGTGGTTCTGAAAGAAGTAACAAGAAAAAGAAATCTATAAACACTCTGGGGGCAGGGTTGCTTTTGTTTGCTCACTCTGTTTGAAAAAAGATATTGTACAATGTGAAAGAAACAATGGGTTATTTCCAAGCATTACCTAGAGGAAAGAAAAAGAGAATTAGAAATAATTCATTTATTAAAATATTCATCCAGACTTTAGCACTGGAACAAACTGTTTTATTTTCAAGAAATTGTTTATGTAGAAGAAGCAATTCCTTTGATAAATCATAGCTCTCAAATCATCACATTTGAAATAATTTTGTAGTTGTGTTCAGGTGCAAAGAATACAATTGCAGAGGTTTCATTAACTTTCAGTGTAAATTCTGAACTGAACTTGCATGCACACAAATTCTCTGCCAGTATTTCTCCATCTGGCAATTTTCACACGTATTGCGACTTTAATTTCTGAAATCTCTAGTGCGGCTCATGCTGATTATAGTGTATATTCTGGGAGTTGCAGTCTTAACAAATTTGAAAAATAAAAAACAAGTTGAGAAAAGCTGCTGTTTTCAACAGACTCTGCCAAAATAGTCAAAAGAACCCTACAAATCCATAATTTCACTAATAAGTAATCCCTGTTTGTTATGAATAATTATGAATGAATGTAAACTGAGGACCAATTTGTGTGGGCATAAATTGCTTCCCTTCTTCTTACATATACAATGTATGTATGAATATATTTACATTTTAACACTACTCTTTTAACTTTACTCTTTTTACAATCATATTGGTATTAAAACTTTAAGCATGTTACAATTATTACTTCACCTAATACTAAGAAAACATATTGTCCATGGAAATATATCACTATCATGCTTAGCACATTTACTGAAAACTTTTCCCTTTCCTGGAAGTTGGAATATTTTTAGAAGAAAAATGAGCATGCTGATGGAAAGTGGATGAGCATAGGAGCACTAGTGGTAGACATAATGTACCAAGAGTGGACACACAAGACATTTACATTTAGCCTGGGTTCCTGCACAACATAGGGGTCTTTTATCCTTTGTCCCAACTGAATCATCATCAACATGCCTGAAATTTGTATTGTCCCAAACCAGATCCATGAATATTAATAAATGATTCTCCTTCTGGCAATGTAAACTATAATTGCATAGAGCCTAATATGAACTGGGGCCAAAGCATGTAATAAATATTAAAGACTTCTTACATTCCCCTCACATTCCTAGATCCCAGTCTAAATCTGGTCCCTGAAACAAAGTTCTCAATAAAATGAAATTAGCCGAAAAACGCTGTATATGTAGCAGCAATAGGTACACAATAATCCATGTCTATGTCCATTAGAAAATACATCTTTTCTATTAACTCTGAGACCATTTTAATGACTAAGAACTTGTCCTTAACTCACAGATTGAATCTCTTATGTATCACAGTAATGGTTCACACTGAAGCAATCTGTGGGGCAATCTGGATACAAAGAGGGGGGGATATTTTCAGTGTTTGTGAAGATATTTATCACATTTGTCAGGACATCCTTAAATCAAACATGACTTTCTGTGATTACAAGCCCAAGAAAAGTTGTAGCTTCCTTTAGGAACAGCTGACAGGTGTGACGAACATGCCTACCTGGGTCTCTAAATCAGTTTTATCCTATCAAAACTACTTCACTGTACAGCTGCCATTGTTTTCAGCATATTGGTAAAAACTATGACTTCCCTTGAAGTAAAAGGAAATTATTTTTAAGAGAAACCACTATGATAGAAAGAAGAACATAAATTTTAAGATTCTTTTTTTAAGTCCCCAAATATTTGGAGGGGGGGGTAATGGAGGAAACTTTTTAGTATTTGGAGAGTCAGGATTATTTGTGGCCCTCTAGATAATTTTGATGAAAATATATACATATAAGCTGACTCTATAAAGGCACTTAATAAGATGATTATGTCTCCTATGATAGAGAGGACACTGACCTCTTTTGTTTAAATGTGATCCTTCCAATTAGAATAACTGCATCACTCGGTAGAACTAGCATTTTAAAAAGGTCTGATCAGGCCATTTTGCTGAATTATTTATGCCTGCTTAACCAAAGCCACAGTAACTAGAAAGAAAGATGTTTATATGTATACATGTGAGGTAAAAGCATATATTAACAAATTAAAACACCCAGAGAATGTGGGTAAACTAAGCATTCTGACTGAATGTTGTTAACCACACAGAGTTAAATGAAATACTCACTGAAACTAAAGCATGAAATTGATTATAATGATGAGAGTCCTACACTTGTAAAATAATTGAAATATGTTTTTTATTCTACCAAAATAAAACAAAAAAAAATGAAATAATAAAATTATTACTTCTGCTCATTTTCTGGCTATTTTAAAATTTAAAATAGAAAAAAGGCTGGTTTTTTTTCTTAATTTCCCTTAAATATTAATTTGGTTGTCATAACTTGTGGATATACATGTACTGTGTATTTAGTACACTGATCTGGAGAAATGAGAGCAATTGGAAGAGATTGATCACTTCAGCGTACTGTGTAAACCTAATTTTCAAGCACAAATTCTTCAGTGGCTCTGTCAAATAAATTACCACACATCAGCATTTGTAATTATACTACATTGTTATGGCATACTTGGTAAAACAAGAGTTTGCAATGATATGTCTCACATCTACCAAAATTGTATTTCTTTCATGTTTCAGAACAAGTTTGATTTCAAGAACCTTAGTAAAATACAAACAGGAAATAAGTACTCCACCCTCATTTCATGAATACATCCAGACATAAACTTATGCTCTGCTAAATTCTAAGCCATGGGTTTGTTTGTTTTTTTTTCATTCCTGTTGAAATCTCCAACTTCACTTTTTCTTCTATACCCTAGACCAGTGGTGGAGAACCTTTTATGTCACTGTGTGCTGGCTTTGAGCCGAAAGGGCACACAAAACCATCCCGTGGAAAATGCACAGCACCGCTGGCTCCTCGTCCTGTTCTCGTACAGTGATGCATGCTGGGCAGCTGGCTTTCACACGTGCTGGAGTGGCAAAACCCAGAAGTGCAGCATCCCAGCGCATGCATGCTCTGAGAGCTGGCCAGCCGGGCTTCTTGGTTCCTGATGTACATGCATGCAAAATGAACAGCTGGGTTTTTTTTTTTTTTCAAGATTTTTATACCGCCCCATCTCCCAAAGGATTCGGGGCGGTGTACAGCAGATAAAAAATACAAATACAATTTAAAAACAATTTAAAAGAATTATATATGTGCTGCTAA
>JANHFJ010001546.1:10527-20528 GCA_032468195.1 Cerberus rynchops | reverse complement strand
CTTACTGAAATAAATTTCCAAATATTTTGCTTTCATGGCTCTCTGAGTCAAAAAGGTTCCCGACCCCTGATGTAGAACTTCATTTCCAGAATGATTTCAGGGAGAGAGGAGAACTTCTGCAAAGAAAGTCTATATCATTGATTCTTCTTAGCTTATAATGAATGCAAGTAAGGAAAGACATAACAAAAAATCCATAAAATTATGCATCAAATGGAATATGTGGTCAGAGATAAACTATTCTCCCTCTTTCACACAAACTTAAAGTCAGGATCAAAACTCACTGACATTCAACATAGCAAGATTCAGAAACAATAAAAGGAAGTACTTCTTTATTAAATGTAGGATTCAATTATGGGATTCACTCTCATTTGAGAGTTATGATAGCTGCCAATTCAAGAAGTGCATGGTGGCATAGAATTTTCTGGATGACAGTAGCATAACTAAAAATAAACTTGGAAAAAGTTTATATTGCTCTGTCTTCAGCTAAGCAGGATTCAGAAACAATGACTACTCCAGTATTAGTATTTAATTAGTAAAAAAATAGTATTTATTCCAAAGCAAAATAAGGCAATAATATCCTAAGATAACATGAAACATTGTGCTGAGATGGGTTGCAAATAAATAAACAAGCATGCATACATGTATGTATACATACATATAGTGCATGCATGCATGCATGCATAATAAAAATATTTTTTAAGAATATAGGAACACACCAAAAAGATTTTATGTCACTTGTATCATTCATGGAATCCCAAAGATATTATGGTGAATGGTCAATACCAGCAAATATATAGTACACTTCTAGATAGGTCTTCATCAAAATTTGTAATTTATATATAAATTTGACAGTTTATATACAATCCAAATCACTATTACTCACACCTCTTTTCAAATTTCATCTCACTGGGGTTTGCCAAGGATAAATTCATCTTATCTTATGCTTGGAATGTTTCATCTAGTTTTGCCAAACATTAAACCCTTCAGGTTAAGTATCTGTTTATGTCCTTTATATATTTATTTAGTGTACAACCGAAGTACAGCCCTTTCTTGACTAGGTTAATTACTCACTTAAATCTGTATTGTATACTGAATCATTACATAGAAATAGACAGTTCTAAGAAACACATCCAAGATGCAAATCTCTGTGTATTTTTTAATCAGTCTTTTGGTAAAACCATCAATATTTCAACGGATGAAGACTATTGGCCTCCAGCCCTAATATACTGTATACATCCCAAATTTGGTCTGTTACTGTAGCCTACTGTTGAACTCAACATTTGTGTGTTTTTTAATTATTTGTCATTTCTTTGTGTGGTCGCTAAAAATTATTTGACATGGCTTTTAAAATGGTTCACAAATTGCTAAATCCTCACCACAGCATTTTTATTATATGTGTCTGATGTCATATGCATACCCACTGGTAGCATATCCTAGGGCTGTGTAGAAATCTGAAGAACTGTTTGATGTGATGATGTGCCAAGCAAATAACTGGGTTAAAGCATCTGCCGACTGAAACTCTAGGACTGCTTCAAAATAGGAGGCTTTTCAGATTTGGAGGCTTTAAGATATTCTTGAGCTTTTTAAATATTTTGCAGCCTTTCAAATAATTTTACAGATATGATCCCTTTTCAGGTGTTTTTAGGATTGTCAGAAATTATTATCATTGTTGTAACTTTGGGGAAAAGTAATAGCATTGTCTCTGTCATTGAGATGACAGCCTGTTTAGTACCCCCATTAACACTCTGCTTTTCATAGGGGGTAAGATTTTCTTCATTCATTTTCTCAATTTTCACTTTCTTTAATGTTGCTAGCCAAACACTTTAATGATGGTTTCTCTCCTTTGTTGAAAGTTACACATCTGAGTTGGTTCTGCTAACAGAACTGGGAGCTCACTTCAAGCTTTCAGCCTTCTGAATATGACCTCAGTGCCGATTATGCTTTAAAATTCTGTATGATTGGGGCAAATATAAATCTCTTGACACACATGAGTGAATGTCTGCTAGACTTACACTTGCAAAAGACAGCCTGAACTTTGCCAACTTCAAATACAAAGGTGAGAATGACAAAGTTACAAAAGTCACATCTTTTGTGGTTTATTTTATGACATTACACTTCATTGTCACCCTGCTTCTCCTACCTCTTTTAACTAAGTTAGAGTACTGTCAGCAAAGTGCAACACTGTCACTACCTTTGTAATAGTAGCTTTCCCTTCCAGGAAGGATCATGCTTGTCAAAAACTAACACAATTTCTCTTAACATCCCCAAAATCCCAATGATCCAAAGGTAGCAAAGCTATCCTATCCCATAAGATCAAGTATGTCGTCTTTCTCCAGTGTCATTCCAAGTCTGGAAGCCCAAAAAAGCAAGTGGAAAAGAAAGACTTTATTAAAAGTAAATGTTTGTATTATAAAAGAAAAAGTACTGTAGAAGATAAATATTTTGGACTCTCTTATGTTTCCCAATTATTGATATCTGTATGCTAGAAGAAATGTTGGTTTGCTTTTGAGGCTTGGAAGTTTGAATAAGTAATTTACTTACTCTGAATCTTACATCTTTAGTTTGAATTCTTGATCCATACTTATGTCACAACTAAATATAGATCTGAGGAGAGAGGAAGCAAGAGGAAACCAACAACTATCTGAAATATTCAGAGATCATAAAACTGTGAACACTTCACTATTGGCAATTTTTGATAATTTTACAGAAAATCTACCTATCCGGCTTAAAATTCTGTTTTTGCACCATCCAATTCTCTCCTTCTACTATATCTCCCCTATAACTTGAGATAGGTGTTCATCTATTTATTTGCAGATAAGCAATTGAAAAGTGCTGGAAATGAACTATAGAAAATGTAGTTGTAGGCGGGGGGGATGAAATAAAATCAGGCTCTCAGTTAGTAGCTGTCTTTCCTTGGTTACATTTTATATGTGGCAAGAGAGGGAATATAAGAATCTACCTTTGCTGATTTACATCAGTGGTCCATCCAGTTTAATGATCCATTGAATGATAGTTAATAGCTTTTGGTAGATTCAGGCAGGAGTTTTTCAGCTCTACCTAGCAACTCTTTAAAGCTTGCTAGGAGGAACTATTTTAAAAATACTTTTCAAATAAAGTAGAGCAAAGATGGGAACTATCCATTCCTTAATTCCAAAACATATTAACTGGAAGAGAATCCTGGTGATTTTAAACAATTTATTATCTCAAACAATCCTGTTCTTAGCTACACTAACTCCATTAATTCAGTATCAGCAGCTATCTTGAATGAACTCAAACCAAAGCACTGAAGAAGGTTATTGGATAAGAAACAAAACAACTTCAAGGAAAAACAAAGAAAGTCCAGTTGCCTCTTGAAAAAGAACCTTTGGTCAAACCAAAGCATATAAATATTTCCGGCAAGCATGTTGCTGTTGTTTAAATAATTACATATGATTTATTTTTGACCAATCAACATATTTGGCTATACTAGTGTATGTTTGCGCATACATGTATTGTATCTCTGTGTATGCACATATAAATGTACATATACATACAGAAACACATACACTGTGCAAACATTCAGACAAACAGAAATTTCCACAGGAAAACAAAAATAAGCAAACACGTAAAAGGAGAAATAGTTTTATGGGAATAAAACATATAGAGATGTGGATTACTTGGCTATTATTTCATTAACAATTTCATTCAGCACAAAAAATAAAATTTTTCATTTTCACATAGATTCTTGTATGATTCCAGATACTACAAAATTAATCTCAGGACTTTAGTTTGCCAGTAGGTTCCAGGCCAATTATAAATTAGATAAGACCTACATGGGTGGAGGGAATATCTCTTTCTCTACCCGTGTGTGTGTGTGTGTGTGTGTGTGTATGTGTGTGTGTGTGCATGTGTGCATACTTCTAATTAAGTCTAAGCTAAGAGAATATTGTTGTGCCTTTTAAAAGTAGTGTGTGAAATACTTTGAATCTTTTACAAATCATGGAAGCAACAATAAAACATTTAGCAGAAAACAAAGTAATGATGACAGTAACAAATAGCAGCTATAACTAATAGATTAACTTTCCCCAAAAAAGAAGTCCACAAAAATAGCTCTACACATTTAACAAGCTTTTTATAACCTCATTTGCAGAATTAAAGGCATGGGGAAGAGAAAATTGGCTTGGGGTGAATAGCACAGTTGGAATAAAAATTACAATTGAATATAATCAAGCTCCATTCTATTTGCACTATTGAACATTTTCAGCACAGATAAAACTGGTAGATGTTTCAACTCTGAGCAATTAGTTTTGTCTGAAATATGTGTGCAATTGAGTCATATCTTTTTTTGGATCAATAGTCAAACCTCATTTTGCAAATGCTGAACTTTACTCATCATTTGTGTCTTGCCCATTAAATCAGTCAAATTTCTATTATGAAAGTCTAGAAGAACAATGTCACATATACCAGAAATTGTTTGTTTAGGATTTCTCTTTGGAGATTTTAGTGGCTGAGCAATAATCTTTATATACAGCAGGTTTCACATTTAATTTTCTTTTCTTTTTTTTCAGTTATAAGTTTTATATTGTACTGGGCCATAATTCAGTAAAAAGCATGTTCTTTTCTTTAATGAAGCTTCATGATGTAATTACTGTTGACTTCAGGTAGGATTGGGAATAAAGAAATCAGCTCAAAACTCTGCATAGTGAAATGTAGTCCTAGCAAGGAGGCAGGAGTATAAGCAACATTTGAAAGCAGTAATTCCGAAAAAAAGAGAAGCAGAATTTAACTAGAAAGAGAGCTTAATCCTAATACTAATATTAGGAAAATCAGAAAAAAGATTGAAAGAAGTTTATATGTTTTATTCTGTACAATAAACTAGGTTACTCTTATTAACAATTTTATAAAGAACAAATATCTAGTACAACTCAGTGGGAAAAAAATGAACTAGCTGGATTAATTAACAGACACAATACAAAGCAGCCATCTACTGTATGTATTTCTTCCTATCTTGTTCAACCATACCCTTAAATTTTATTTTAATCACACTGGTCTATAAATTATATTCTTAAAACAGATTTGCAAAATCTGTAAGAAAATGTATTTCTTACTTTCATTGCTTGCTTTGTTTGCAGGAGGGTTCCATTGCTTGTTTTACATCAAACTTTACCTATTGTTATGGAGCCTTCCCTTCTTGCACTATAGATATGTTAAATGAAATTAGTTTGGTCCCCATTTGCAAGTCATGATTAAGTAATGCTGTTCAAATGGTACATTACCAAAGGGAACTATCTAATGTTTCTGGTTGGCAGATGTACCTACATCTTTTTCAACTTATTATACTGGATTCTACTATTGGAAATGTCCATGTGGATCAGTTCCAAGTGGGGAAAAAGACACTGGAAACATGGAGCCTGCTTGGAAAGATGGTTTTATTGTAGAGCAGGAGCAGGACCTCATGGCTTGAAGTCCTGGGCAAAAAAGGGCTGAGATGCTGAGAGCCCCTGGGTTTTTTACCCTCTGTTGTAGTTTGAATTTGAACTTGTGTTCTGATTGGTTGTCAGATTCCCATGGTGCCATGCAAGGGTAATTTTATAGGTTGTCTTTTGAGTCCCAAACTTGGTTGAATATTGCTGAGTGATATAATCTTCCGAGGGGCCATGTGGCGAGTTGGGCAATCCCATCCTGGGGCTAAGAGCCTTTTAAGTTCCAAATGAAGCTAGTTCAATCTATTGTCTTCCAAACAAGGATCTGCTGGTGGGGGCAGGGGGCTGAATTTCTGTTTTAAGATTTTTCTGTTTCTCTTTTAGGGGAAATATTCTGCCTTTTAATATTTTCATTTTTCTAGGAGAGGAGTGGGTGCTAACTTCTAACACTACCAAAGAAGTCTAACCTTGCTAAAAATAAAAGTAAAATTGTTGTCTGCTGCTATTAATAAAAACAAGATAATTTTGAAAAAAAATTCACAAGATTATTTAAAAAAAATATCAGTCCCAATAAAACACAGCAGATTACTCTCAAGAAAATGAAGGGGATGCATATAATATTCATAAAATTTGAAACATTTGTGCTATTTCAAGTTATGTGAACAGACTAGTGACAGTTACTACTATTAGATATGATTTTCCTAGGGGTGGAATCCAACCAGTTTTGCTACTGGTTTGGTGTGCACACATGGACACCAGCCGCGCAGTTTCTAAACTATTTATTTTTGATTTCCAGAGGCAGCTGGAGGTGATTTTTACTTACTAGAGGTGATTGGGAAGGTTGCGGAGGTGGGCAGAACAGCTTCAGATGAGTAAAAAAGAAAAAAAAACTGAAGGGGATATAGAAGAAGAAAGAGCAGGGGTGGGTGGGAGGACCCAAATATCATCAGGGAGGGATGACTGGGGCCAAACACCATTGTCACTACAGGATCGGTAGAACTGGTGTGACTAGGCTGAATTTCATCACTGGATTTTCCTTATCTTGGTCCATTAATAATGCTGAGTGCCTATGAAGTGTCGTAACTTTAACCATTTAGTCAAGTTTGACTCTTGGTGACTTTATAGGCAAGTGCTCTCCATGTTACCTGTCAAACATAGGGCTTTTTTTCAGTTGTTGGATGTTCAACTTTGCATCAGATTTGATATTATCAAGCCAGCATATCCTTTGCTTGCCCTTTCTTCTATGTCCGCTAACCATGCCTAGCATCACTGGCTTCTCCAATAAATTTGCACATACGACATGGCCAAACTAAATCAGAAGTCTTATGATTTTAGCTTCTAGTGATGTCTCTGGTTTTATATGATTTAAAGTTCCCTTTTAGTTACTCTATATATTTAAATCTATGAATATAAATGAATAAATAAATATAATAAATTAATAAGTAAAATTAAATGAAACAATAACAAGGGGAATGCATGCATAACTGCAAATCATTCCAAGTTCAATTTTTTCCCACTTATTCACCTTCACTTATACACAGACACATTGGCACGCACACAATAGAGACACGCCGACATTTGATAATAAGCAAAAATGTTACTTCCATTTTATTGCATTCCTTAAGCCTCCAGACTAGAACATGATAAAAATTGATGTGAATGAGCAAGTTAAAAAATATGGCCTGCCCCTTCTAAAAATTCTCTTGTTCAAGGACAGAGCCAGGTCTGTTTATACCACATTTTTATCATGACAGAATCAGAGCGGGGAAAATGATGTAAGTTCCTCCCCATCCTCTATTCAGTTATAAAATAGCAAAAGTGTCCTTCTTAACTATGTGAATAATGTTAGGAATAATCTTGCATTTATTGAAGTTTGTACAGAGCTGACACAGAAACACATAGAGAAATGTATATATTATACTCATATAGCATACAGAGGTGGGATAAAGGAACTTCATTATGTAGCATATCATAACCATGAGCAATTTGTCATACGATACATTTATTTTCCATTTACTGACTGTTTCTCAGTTCAATGTGATAACTGTCTACCCCAAGATAAAAACTCTTATTTAGATGGGATGGAGTCACATACTACAGTATATTTCAATCCATCCCAGTTGATAATATAGATAATCAGGAAATCTAATTCATTCAGCATCAATTTTTCATTTTGGGCACATTTGCACTATTTCAAATTCAACTAATGAAACAATAGGTTTGAATAAAATGTGAAACATTCAGGGAATCCCAAGTTTGAATAAAATGTGTTTAAATAAAATAAAATTTGAATAACATTGAATAACATTCCTGACAGGAATATATTTTAAGAAGTGGTATCAAACACAATAATTATCAGAACTCCTGGGATTAGCAAACCTGAATTTGTTCTGTGATTTTTTTTATCACAACCATTCATTTTGATGTAGTCATAAATTATCAAAATTCAAATATCTATATATTATCAATTTTACTTCATATTTATGTAACATTAAACATGACAGAAGCAAAGTTAATCTTTACTCATTCATTTTAGTATTCCTGTGCAGAACCATACAGAGAAAGAACAAAGAAAATGGACCCAAAACAAAACAAGCATTGCAGTAAGAAGTGGACATGGTTTTATTGTGAAATCAATGCTAGGTCAAGGAAGTTTCTCAAAGTTTATAACAATGTTTTGAACCATGTATTTTATATGGCCAATGAAAACAGAGGAGAGAATTTTATTGGAGCAAATTCTATGAGTAATAATGAGAAGGTTTAAAAGTGTCTATTCCATGAACAATTCAACTGAAATAAATCTTATCTTTATCTTTGCTATTTTGGAGCTTCTAAGTACAGATTAACTGAGGGACATTATACAATAAAGTATTTCAAAATTATATGTAATACTTCATTTGACTTTCCTAATAACAGTCTGGATCTTGTATTTATTTATATATTTACTTTTATTTATTTATTCAATTTCTACAGCCACCCATATGTAATTCTGGGCAGCTCACAACATGTAAAACAACAGGATCAATAAATAAATTGAAATATAGGAATGAACTATTAGAATTTAAGGATACATTCAGTGCTGTTTTGTTCTTCCAGGCAAGATAAAGTATTAGAATTCTGTTCTCCCCACTCAAAAACCCAAGACTAAGAATGAGATTTCTAATCCAAACTGAGTAGGGATTCCAATTTTTTACAGCATAAGTAGAAACGGATACTTCTTAAGAATTTTTATATTTTAATCCTTAACTGGTATTGCATTAAATTCTCTTCAGATTCCAGAATACCATCTGACAGAACTTCTGAAAACAGGAATTAACTTTGCAACAGATTTACCAATTTTTAGTTATCAGAAGAGTAGCTATGTGAATAGAAAAGTTGTGTGATATATAATACATCTGTCACAGGAATATATTTTATAAAACATAACCCATGAAAGCTTTATGAATGCAACATGTGTTAGGAATTCTCAAAATTGTTTGAGGGTTTTTCTTAGCTTTGTTATGAACAATATCACAAAAGTGCAGCTTCAATCTATGTCATTAAAACCACACAGAGTTTTTAAAATTACAAACAGCATTTTCAAGTTTGAGTTTAATTTATTTTACTACAGTTCAATTTCCTACAATAAGTTTTTTATTTAGTAAGGTAGTAAAGTTAATGATATAATATTAATATTTAATACATTAATAATTGTTGTAAGTAATTGTAATTGCATTAATAATCTTTACTGCCTTATTCCTCTTCATGTCAAGCGACTAGAATTCATGGACAAAAATAGAACTAACATGTTCAAATAGCCAGATTTAAACTCTGGTTGATTGTAGACCTTATTTTGTACATCAGATGACATTCTATTTGGGGCAAGTAAATAAACCCCACAAATTCACATTTTTAATTATTCATCACTTACCTTTCACTATTAATTCTGCATAGTTTGAAACTCCTGATCCACCATCAGAACGGATTACACATCGGTATTTACTGATACTGCGTTGGGATGTATCAGCTACACTAACAGTAGCAGAAAAACGTCTATGGTTGACAACTCTGGTAACCATTAATGCTGTGTCTCTTCCATTCCACTGCTGTCACACAAAGAAAGGGAGAAAGATCTAGGTAAGTATAACATGTTCATGAAAAGTGTATTCCTAACTCATGTTAATTTCCTCCTCTGAAATTCTTATAAAAACATGACATCTTTTCTCCCAAATGATCTACTTAAACTTGGTGCGTATTACTAAAATTCAATTTCAGTTTAGATCAAGAGCAATACACACACACACACACACACACACACACACACACACACACACACGGGAGGAGGTAAACTTACTTAAAGCTTGTCCCTTTAAGCCCCCACTCCCAGACAGCAGGCTGTGTCAAAGTACCTTAAAGAGACAGACTGTTGCAGCTGCCGAGCAGCTTGGCTGTGAAGAGAGTTAGAAAAGGTCTTTCTCTTCTTTCCATCCCTCCCTCTTTCTTGGTCTATCCCCTCCCTCCCTCCCTCCCTCCCTCCCTCCCTCTTTCCTGTCCTTTCCTTTCCTTTCCTTTCCTTTCCTTTCCTTTCCTTTCCTTTCCTTTCCTTTCCTTTCCTTTCCT
>JANHFJ010001543.1:7052-17211 GCA_032468195.1 Cerberus rynchops | reverse complement strand
ACTCAGCAAGATTCAACCAAGCTTGGGACTCAAAAGACAACCTATAAAGTTACCCCTGCATGGCACCATGGGAGTCTAACAACCAATCAGAACACAAGTTCAAATTCAAACCCCAATAGAGAGCATAAAACCCAGGGGCTCTCAGCATCTCTGCCCTTTTCGCCCAGGACGTCAAGCCTACTTCCACCAATAAACTATCCTTCCAAGCAGCCTCCATATTTCTAGTGTCTTTCTCCCCACTTGGAACTGAACCCAGATGGACATTTCTTCCAAAAGCTTACTCAAATATTAATGAGAGATTAATGAGAACAGATATTAGCAGTGCACCTTTTAGTTTAAAGATTAGAAGGATATTTTCATGATTGCTGCAGAAATCTGGTAAAACTCCAATTTTTAGGCAGATTTACCAAATAAGGTACTGATGTGTATAGTGGGAAAAAAGTTCCTCAACAAAAAAACACACATATATCTTTTGCTGCCTTAACTTAGCCCTACACTTTTTGTATTTTTGTATTTTTTTATTTTTTTTTTTGCATTTGGTTGATACCTTAGCCTTTGAAGATCATCCTATTCTGCATATCACTAACTGGCAGGAAAAATATGGTACTACAACAAAAAAGAGTGAGTTTTGCTGTAGGATTTTGACCATCTTAGCTAAATACCTTCCTATCTCCTCATTGTTATAATCTTTATTGAAAAAAGTTTTAAAAGAAGATCACTTTCATAAAGAGACATTTTTATTTAAGGGTGTCAATTGCTTTATTTTATATAAGTGCTGTCTTCCAAATTCTTCCGTGCTCCGTTTGTGAGGCAACAGCAGCCAGTCCAGTCCTATTTCAATATTAACTATCTCATTGTTGAAACTTCTACAGTTTTGTTATTGAAGCCTTGCTATAGAGTTACTGAGTTGAAGCATTTAGAAAACTGCTGACTGAGCTTTCTATTGCTATTCATAGATCACTAGCACAGCAATGCAATACCCAGCTCCTTAGAGAAATAATAGCACAATGGTGGCTAACAAGATACCAGAAGGGGATGTGGCCACATCAATTTTACATGAATAAGAAGCATGAATGAATAAGAGAATGAATGATGCTCTTCATCTGGAAAGAAATGTCGACAGATTCTGTTTACTACAAAACATAAGCGCACTCAGATTGTACTCCAGGCAGTTGAATAAGAGAAAAGAGCATAGGAAGTACAGTATATCTGAAAGAGAATGAACGAGATAACACTTTAAAGCTACAGTTTAGAAGACTTGCTAACTGATGGAAATATCAAACTTGCCTACAAGAAAGACCTAATGAAGAATAGAAAAGAGACATGGCAAGGCAAAATATTATATGGTTACTGCATTAAAAAAAAATCAGGCAAAGCAGATAACAAGATCTGGCAATGCCCATGAGCGAGAAAGTTGAAGAAAGAGATAGAGGGTCTAATTCTGGCTGCACATACCATGCCTTAAGAAGAAATGCATATAAAGCCAGAATTGAAAAGTCAGAAATAAAATGCTGCCTCCCCAAAGAAGCTTAAGAAACAATTGACCACCTACTTACATTGACTACAGACAATGGCATGACAAAGTAACAATAATGGTGCAATGCAAGATCTACAAGAAATACCATTCACCTGCAAGCAAGAACTAGTAGGACTATAAGAGGAAGTAACAGAAAAAGAAGAAGCTAAAGTATTCTGGGAGTTTGGACTGCAAACAAACAGCCACTTGCCAGATAACATCCCAGATTTAATAGCTGTCGATAAGAAAGACCAAAACATCTGGATAATGGACATGGCAGTACCAGGAGACAGAAAATAGAAGAGAAAGAACTGGAGAAGATAACAGATGCAAATTGAAATATAATTATTCTGGCAAAACAAGCAAAGGCAAAACCAATAGTCAGAAGCACCTTGGATGCAATCCCAAAGCAACCGGTGCGCCACTTGAACACCACTGGCATTGACAAATTCACCATCAGTCAATTGCAAAAGGCAGCTTTACTTGGAACAAGTTACATCCAGCAATGATACCTCTGCCACCATCAAACATCTAATCTGCCTATCCCTGATTCTTGGGAAGCACTCAATAGTGGACAAAAATGCCAAATCCAGTCTGAACATTGGCTGATAGTGCAACAAACCACCATCAATACAATATAAATAATTTACTAAATGAAATGCTGCCTGACTCCCAGCAATTCTGGATTCCTATTGCTGAGATAGAGGAAAATACCTGTAGAGTAATTGGTTAGTTTTGAATGAAGCAATATCTAAGATATCAGATTATATCATTGACATCTGCCCATTCATTCAATGCACAACTTTTGCATTGCCTGTATTTGCTAGCATCTGAATTTTGAAGCATAACTGTTATTTAAACAGATCCACAATTATGGAATTATCTACTTAACAATTTGAAAACTTTTGCCTCTCCAATACTTTTTGACTACAACTTTTCCATTGTTTATCCAATGTCTTCCTTTAAGTGGTGCTTGATAAATTACCAAGGTATTTAAAACTTAATGTTTTAAAAATACACACATTTTGGCATGTTCAACCTTCTGCTCATACAAGGAGGTGATAATTTTAAACCAATATAGCATCCTTATTTAATTTTAAGTAAAATAAGTGATTATTATAATAAGGCTTCTTTTATCCACACTGGTTTAGCAAACCAAAATGGGTTCAGTTATGCTTTGATCAATGTGCCTTTTGGAATTAATCTAGCTGGAGAAGGCAACAAACAAAGGATATTTGTGCAAGAAATTTTCTTTCCTGACACCAACAAATGCTGGATGAATTTTCATTCATCAGAATGCAAGAAGTAACTAAAGGTGCATTAGAGATCTTTGCTGCATTTCTTTTGAAATAAATCACTGTTTTAGATCCTATTTTTAGGTATGTTTTGCTCAGTATGGAGGACATCAAATAATTAATTTAAGGTGATACTTTCATAAGAATAAACTATACATTTCTGAACTGATGTTATGGTTAAAAAATATGGGAAACATACTTTAAAATTAAGGATAATTCAGACAAACTGGGTAGTAGAGAATCACTAAATTAAGGATAACAGGTAATTAAAAGAACTGGGTTGGAAATAAAAACTGGGCAAAGTTTCATATGAAAAGCTAATGGAAGGCTGGTTTATCAGAAAAGATAACGGCTGAATTAAGTGCAGCAAGATTCCAGGTTGCTTATTTGCTCTGTAACAAATAGTCTGCCAAAAATAAGCTAGTAGCTTGTTGTTTAACTGTTGGGAGAAAATAGGAGCCTGAAACTGAACTTGAACTACTTTTATACAGTTATAAAATATTACAATGCTGACAGAGTCCACTCTAATTAGCAAGACTGTGAAATAACTGTTATTCTCATTCAGACTTTTTGGTTGTTAATAATAGTAATAGCAGCAGCAGCAATAAGAAGGATTTAATGATTTCACATTCAACAGTGAAAACAACCTGATTTCACTGGACTGTTTTTGAGATACATGAGATACAGATAAATTTGAATCAATTTAATTCCAAGCAAAACAGGGAGAAAAAAATGCAAAAGCTGTATCTCACTGAATATTATGTGAATAGCATTGCTTGTTTACCCAGTGATTTTTGGAGTTAAAAGGAATTTTACCTTTTGTATTTTCCATCTTTCTTTTTAATAGTTAATTTCAATTTAATATTTTAGAGTCATCCATCTGTTACAGTGGGAGAGGGACATTACTTAATCACACATTTTAAAACTGCAGAGGTAGGAGCTGTCACAATTATAATTTTAATTTTTTTATCACTCTTCTTCCCTCCCTCCTAAATTTGTCAGTAATGTGGATGTGCTGTGGTAAACGCATCTATTTTATATGCTGCGATTAGGGAGACAGATCAATCCATTTGTTGCGACAAAATGTCCGACCCAGGCCTAACATCAGGGCCCATGATCAGTTTAGCACCAGACAAAATGGGTGGTCTGTATTCAGTGGCACCACAAGGAGGAATGGATCATCACCACTGGAAGAGAAGAATAAGGAGTATGAGAAGGGGGGGGGAGTCCAGTTTCGCTGGTATGGACATGTCCTGAGAGCAGCAGCTTCCCCCATTGCCAAGATTGCCTACCAACTAGAAGTGAATGGCCGGTGACTTTGCAGGCACCCAAAACAGAGATGGCAAGATACCATCAACAAAGCTACACAAGCAGCGGGCCTGCACTCTGGAGACACAACTGATCACGCAAAATGATGCTCAATAAAAGTGGACCCTGCACTTGTGGGAATATGCTAAGAAGAAGAAGGTTAGGGAAGCAGATGCCAAGTATAGCATCCATCTGGGAAACAATAAGCCACTACATCTAGGCAGGAAAGTTGGTCCATGATTTAAAAATTCAAATGGTTTACAAGAGATGAGGACTGACTTCTACTACTATAATCCTAACAAAGTTGAACTAAATGTAGGGAAAAACAAACATTATAGTGACACTAAATTTTAAACCTTAACTTTCACCGAACATTTATATCACTACAGTACAATATTTATACCATAGCAGAACACATCAGAAAATTTTGTTAAATTCCATTATGTGGAAGGAGTCTGTCCTACTAAAGATGGTAATATTGAAATATAACATTCTATTCTATTATCATTTGTATGAAAATATTTACAAAGATCTCTTAACATATCTTCTAATTCTTTGTTTAGGATGGACCAAAGAGTTTTATGTGCAATTTTTAGTAGCAGTCAAGGACCACAGAATAACTCTTGCTATTGCAAAGTTTGTTTCTGAACTTTGTAAAGCCTGTGTATTTTGGGTAACGATAGTGTAAGCACGATTGTATACATCTTATATGCATTATTTTGCTTGTTCTACTTTATAGCCATACTCTAGTTTGTTTGTTTATTTGTTTGTTTGTTTGTCAAACATGTACAAAATAACAAGTATAGGTATGAATATGAACATAAATGAAGGAAGTAAATATAAATAAATGGGGGTAGTAAGACAGGGAAAGTAGGCATGCTGGTGTGCTTATGCACGCCCCCTTTACAGACCTCTAGGAATGGGGTGAGGTCCACAGAAGATAGTTTGAGGTTGAAGCTGTGAGGATTTGAGGATGTAGCAATGGAGTCCGGTAGAGCATTTCAGGTGTTGACCACTCTGTTGCTGAAGTTGTATTTTCTGCAATCAAGTTTGGAGCAGTTTACCTTGAGTTTGTAATGATTATTTGCCTGTGTATTATTGTGGTTGAAGCTGAAGTAGTTGTTGACAGGTAAGATGTTGTAGCAGACAATTTTGTGTACTGTGCTTAGATCGGATCATAGGCGGTGCAGCTCCAGATTGTCTAAGCCCAGAATTTCAAATCTGGTAGCATAAGGGATTCTATTGTGAGCAGAGGAGTGGAGTGCTCTTCTCGTGAAATACCTCTGGACTTGCTCAATCATGTCAATGTCTGATATACAATATAGATTGCAGGCGGATGAGCTGTATTCAAGAATTGGTCTGGCAAAGGTTTTGTATGCCCTAGTAAGCAGTACAATGTTTCTGGAGAAGATTTGCAAGATTAGGTTAACAACTCTTAATGCCTTTTTGGCAATGCTATTACAGTAGGGCTTAGATCATTTGAGATGAGTACTCCTAGGTCATTGACAGAGTAAGGGTCATTTATGAGATCATTTCCACCCAACTTATATTTGGTGTTCTGATTTTTTTTTTGCCAATGTGTAGGACAGAGCATTTGTTAGCTGATATGTGGAGTTGCCAAATGCATGACCATTCTGACACATAGTCAAGGTCACTTTGTAGGGCAACAGCATTGTTAGTGGTGTTAAATAATTTTACATCATCAGCAAAAAGGACACAGCTGCTATTAATGTGATCACATATGTCATTGATGTAAAGCAGAAAGAGTCTGAGTCTTAAAACGCTTCCTTGAGGGACACCACTTCTAACTGGTGCCGGATTTGAGTGAGCCCTCCCTATTTTGACTATTTGTTGCCTGTTGGACAGAAATGCAGCAAGCTACTTGTGCAGGGAACCAGAGATGACGGAGGAACTGAATTTCAACAGTAGTTAGTCATGCACCACTGAGTCAAAGGCTTTACAGAAGCCAATGTAAATTTTATTTAATAAGTTTGTTTTTTGTATGTTTACTAATGAAACACACTCTACATGGGGAGGGGGCTACCTTTGAAAAGTATCTGGAAATTTGACTTCTGGGAGTGATGACACAGTGAAGCAGTTGGGGAAAATGGTGCTCTTCCTTTCTCAGATGATTTCTACCATCAGTAGCCCCCAAAGGGGTAGAGTCAGCCTGGAGAAGTTGATGAAGTTTGAGCGGACATCCTGAAAGTCGTGAGGGGAACAGCAAGCCCCCATTGAGTGAGGGAAACTTCTTGGAGTCAACGGAAAAGAAGACTGCAAGCAAGGCCATCCTGGAGCTGTGACAGGCACTAAAGAAGACAGGAAGAAGAAATCCAAAAGTAGCATGGAATGTACTGATAAGGAACTTTTTAAATCTTTGCTACACATTTGCTGCTAACACAAAGTGAGGAGTAGTCTCAGAAAGTAGAGCAGAGATTCTGCTCCTGAAGCAGCAACAAAAGATTACATGGAGCAAGTGACAGATCCAGGAAGCAAAAAGGAACCTCCAAGAAATTAAATACAGAGTTAAAGAAACTGGATCGAGTCTCTGGTGGAAAGAATTTACTGAGAGGCTAATGAAGCTATAAAATATCATCTGATTGGACTCTGAGTGAGCGACTTGGATTTGGAAGATGTAAAGATCTTAAAGGTTTTTCTTTTGGTTTGGAGGGACATTGTGTTTGCACTAACAAGGGGGAAGATGGCCAATTAGACAAGGGGAATAGAAGTGTTGTTTGCTTGCTAGAAGAAGGAAGAAGAGATAAAGACTAAACTAAAGATTTTATGTAAACTTTAATTATAAACTTGGATAGGACTATACTTATATTTATTTAATGAATCAAGCTGGCAGCTTTTGGGATTCTAAAAAATTTGTGAATGTGGAGATTATATATGTGAAACAAAGTGAAACCTGTTTGGAAAAAGTGGACTAAAACTAGATGATCACAGGAAGAACAATAGAAGAAAGGAAGTAAATATTTGTATTTGCACCTGTGACCAATCAAGAAACTGATAAAGAAAAGAATAAGAAATAATTAACTAATTAACTGTCAGTAGAATTAAAAATAAGCCGGTGCAGTATACATCTCTATATTGGGGAATAGAAATTTGCATATTTCACATTTTTCCACCCATAGATATAAGCTGCCTTATTTATTCTTTTTTCTTTATTGAATTATATAATCGAACCATATCGATAAGTTTATAGTCCATATTTTATTCAGCTATCAAAGATAGTATCAGTAGAGGTGATAAGTATACATATATCTTTAATATATATACAGTTATATGGCTGAATATTAGAAACACTAGAGTTCATATATTATTGTCTTAGTATTATAATTTATATATTATTACTATCTTATTATCATATTTATTACATTATTATATAAATCATATTCCATTGTATTATATATTACACTACTTTACCACTGGGTATCAGTAATAGTAGAACTGACAAACAATATTAGAGTCAAGAAAGTTAAGGGAAATGTCTAAAATAGGGAAGAAAATTGTATCCTCACCCACGCTTATACCAGCATCAACACCTGCAAGTCCAGCCAAACAGAGATTAATAAACAGTATGTTAGGTATAGAGAAGACCAATTCCCCACCACAAACATGCAATCCTTGTTACTCTCAGTTCAGGAATCTTTGATTAAAGGACAGGCAACTTCGGATAAAAACTTCAAGGAAATGAAGACCAAAATGGGAGAGATGATGGGAGAGATAAAGAATATGAATGAGAAGATGGAGACATTCCACCAAATGATAATTGAAAATGATCAGAGAATAAAAAAAATAGAGGCGAAGACCAATCAAATGGAAAAAAGAATGGAGGAAGTAAATATTGATCTATCCCAGACCAATAAAGAACTGGAGGAGTCGATAACCTATCTGCAAATGGAGAAGGCAGCTTATTATCTCAAACTACAAAATGTAATGGAGGAGAACAAGGAAAATCTCTTAGAGGTGGTGATAGACTTTCTGGCAGGCCTATTACAACAAGAGGAAAGAGAAATTTCAAGAGAAATCGATGACTTATATAAAATACACATAAATTATGCATGAAGAAATTCATGTAAGGTTCACAAAAAAATCATTCCAAGAAGAAGTAAGCAGAAGAACAGAGAAGAAATCTTAAAATACAGATGGAAAGAAATCATAATATTAAAACAGATTCACAGAAGGATGAGAGAACAGAGAAGACAGTATCAGTTTCTAACCTCACACCTGATTAAATACAATGTGCCCTTCAGATGGCTGCTTCCAGAAGGGATTTTGGTCACTTAGCAGGATAAAAAAATGAGAATTGACACAATATTAAGATCACAAGTAGTAGAGGAAGACCAGGATAGTAGAGAAGAGAGGGAAAGTAAAAGGCAAGATGACCTGCAAACAGAGCCTGAGCAAGAAGAAAGAGAGAAGGAGAAAAAGAGAATAGAGTGAGAGGGGGCAAGATCTAAAGGCCAGAGGGAGATAAGAACTAGAAGATCAAGACCTGTATATAAGTGAAAAGATGGAAGGAGAAACCAAGATGATATCTATAAATATAAATGGATTGAATTCCCCCATTAAAAGGGAAAAAAAGCTTTATAAAGATTCAAAGATTAAAATTGGATATAGTCTGTTTCCAAGAAGTAGATATCAAAAAACAGCAAGGCAAATTAATGGAATATCAAACATTGGGAAAAAGTATGTATCGTTAGCTAACCCAAAGAAAAGAGGGATAGTACTATACGTGAAAGAATTACTTAAAGCCAAACAAATATATGCAGATGAGGAAGGGAGAATTCTAATGGTAGAAGCTTTAATAAACCAAAGATGGATCCTTCTCATTGCAATATTTGCACCCAATAATAGACAGGAAGAATTTTATAAAAAGTTGCACAAAAAGGTATCTGAATTAGAATATGAAAATATATGCCTGATGGGAGACTTCAATGCAATTGTGGATACCAAAATGGACTAGAACTAGCACACAAAAAAAAAAAAAAAAAAGGAAAACACTACCAAGAGTGTTTTCCGCAATGGTAAAGGAATTAGGCTTACAAGATACATGGAGAGAGTTTAATCCAAGATCTACTCAATATACATTTTACTCAAATAGATATCATTCTTAGTCATGAATTGAACAACTTTAGAGATGAAACTGGACATACAGGAAATAGAAATAGAAGTGAATACATGGGCGAACCATAACCCGATAATGATGAGATGGAAAGGACAGAAAAACAAATAGAGGTGGACCTTAAATCAAATTATTTTAGAAGATAAAGACTTGATACTAAAGATGGGGAAAGAAATTGAGTTTTTCTTTAAAGAAAATAAAAAAGAATATACATCACTCCAAATAATTTGGGATACAGCAAAAGCACACATCCATGGATTAGCGATATCATATTTAGCAAGAAAAAGCAAGAAAAGGAAACAGGAACAAAAGACATTACAAGATGAGATAAAAAAAAATTTGGAGACAGAATTACAACAGACACCCCAGAAAAATGAAATAAAGAAGAAAATTGAGTTAACAAAACATAAATTGAATATAACATTGCAGAAGGAGATGGCACAAAAAATTAAAATGACAAAAGAAAACTTCTTAAAAATGTGAACAAGCTGGGCAGATGGCTCGCATACAAATTGAAAAAAGAGAAAGAGAAAAGGGTGGTACATACTTTGATAGATGAGACAGGAACTCCATACCATAACAACAAAGATAAAAAGAAAATAACCTGAGAATATTTTAAAAGCCTCTACAGTCAGACGTTAACACTAGAAGAGACAATAACACAATACATACAAAAGACTGGGCTACCCCAAATCCCAGATACAGCGAGACAGATTCTGAATGGAGAAATAACAACAACAGAATTAACAGAAGCAATCAAAAGACAAAAAAATAACAAAACACTTGGACCAGATGGGATTCCAGCAGAACTTTACAAAAACTTACTGTTCTATTCTGAGCTCAAGAAGACCACAGAGACTCACAGAGTGACTTCAATTCTTTATTCAAACAGTGACAGCTCTCTCTGAA
>JANHFJ010001542.1:185616-198898 GCA_032468195.1 Cerberus rynchops | reverse complement strand
CTATGAACCTCTATATACTTGACGACAACTCAGGAATTTTAAGTGCCAAAAAGCATCCTCATCCCAAAATTGGATTTGGTTTATGCATGCATTGGCTTATCTGTGGGTGTATACAGTGTATATAGTAGTACTTTAAAAGTACCCTTATATCCCATGTATACTTCTGTGTAAGCACATTACAGCTAAGCAGACTCCTAATTTTTTAACCAAAATACCATGAAAAAATTGGACTGGCAAGTAAGCACATTTTTCATGGTATTTTAGTTAAAAATGTGAGAGTTGGCTTATTCACAGATTGGCTTATACGTGGATATATACAGTATTTAAAGCGATCAACTGATCTGCTCTCAAATTCCAGTAGCCATTACAGTTAATCTCCACAAACAAAATCTTTTGGCTAGTTGTACAATCAGGGAGATGTGGAGGCAGAATCTAATGTGTTTTGCCAATGCTGCAATCTGCATATTTTTGTCTTGTTCTGCACTGTTGTCCATCTGCTTGCATTTTCTTCTGTGAATCAACTGGTGCTGTTCTTTATTGCCTTCAGGCCTATTATTTCTTGTTTCTGCTTAGGTTCATTTGTCTATCAAATTTCTACTACTTTCCTTCCCCTCCCTCCCCTATTTCTGCAAAATATGCCAATCTTTTGTTTTAAAGACACTGTTTTTTTCAATCAGAAGAGTAATTTTAGTTAGTTTTCCTCTCTTGTTCAAAAATAAGCCCATCCTACAAATCATTTATTTCTCGTGTTTTCATATCTCAAATCATGCATAACAAAATGTAATATCACAGCTGATCTTAGCCAAAAGACTAAGAAGATTTTATTTTATCTTGTGCAGGCGCAGTGATTAGAATGCAATATGGCAGGCTAATTCTGCCACTGCCAGTAGTTCAATTCTGACTGGCTCTAGGTTGACTCAGCCTTCCATCCTTCCAAGGTAGGTAAAAAGAAGATCCAAACTGTTGGGGGCTAAATGCTAACTCTGTAAGCCACTTGGGCAGGGTTGTAAAGTGCTGTGAAGTGGTATATAAGTCTAAATGCTATTGCTAAGGCACTTCATGAAAAATCGAAGTGGTTGCCTGGCCTGACACCAGAGGGTTTTAAATTAAATTTAAATTTAAGTTTAATTTTAACTTTATATTTAATTGCTTTAATTTTAATTGTTTAATATTATCTTAACTGATTTTTAAAGTTAAAATTTAAACTTAATTGCTTTTAATTGATTAGCCATTATTTAATTATTTTAATTGGTTTTTAAATTGTTTATGCTTTATTTTATTGGCTGTGAACCGCCCCGAGTCCCTGGGGAGAGGGGGCGGTATATAAATCGTGTTAATAAATAATAAATAAATAAATAAATATTTCAAGCCAGACAATGAGTTATGAATGCATAGATGTAGCCCTTAGACTTATAAGTCTAATCAGACTTGCCTTTCATATCTAAATAGTACAGCAATAGCCCTTAAACTTATATAGCACTTCATAGTGCTTTACAGCCCTCTCTCTAAGTGGTTTACAGAGTCAGCATATTGCCCCAACAATCTGGGTCCTTGTTTTACTGACATTGGAAGGGGAAGGCTAATTCAACCTTGAGCAGGTGAGAATCGAACTGTCCAACTGCTGACAGTTGGCAGACAGCAGTTCTGCATTCTGATCACTGTGCCACCACATAGATGTGTTTCTGGGCACTCTTTCACTGTTTTTCAAGCCAGCCAAATAATGGTTCTTCAGAACTATACAAGATTTAATGCACTCCCAACAACTATTATTGAAGGGGGTTTCTATTTGAACCAAGACTTTGCCCATGTGGTGAAGGAATTTCTGAAACCCTAATCCATTCTTTTATAATTCTCCCATTAGAAAGGGAGCTTAGCCTCATTGCAGCTCATCACAACCAATCAAATCAAAGGATCACACCTTTTCCCAAGACATTTCTACAAAAGATGCAATGTGCTGGTTGCTTTTAAACAGAGAAGAAATATTTCTCCCTAAAGCCCCTCCAGACTGGGGCACTGCAGATCAGCTTTGATTCACTTTGAACCGAGGAATCAAAATCCAAAGAGAACTTGTTTCAATAACATTTTGCAATTTAAAATCCAAAGGCAAACTCACTTGTCTTAAGCTGTTTTGAGATCTGAATCAAAAAGAAAGGACTCATCAGTAGGTTAGAATGGAGAAGCATCACAATCAGCTGCAGCCACTTTAGCTTTTAGGAGATGAAAGTAGAGGAAAAGTCAATTCTTTAGAGGACATCAAGTAGGCCTACTTTCATAGGTGTGATCTTCAAGGACTTTACTGCAAGATATTTTTGAAATATTCCTCTAACTAAACCACATTCAGAGATAGCAACAATGAGGAGAGAAGGCCTAAGTTGTGCTAGATCAATGTATGAAATGTCCTACCAAAAAGTTGTTTAAAATGGACCATAAGCTCTTATTATTTTTTTCTTTTGGGATGCTAGCTTGGCAAATTGTTGAAGAATGCTACTGACTTAACCAGCAACCACCTTCCCATCCAGATGTCTTCCAGGGCTTATTTAGGATGCTCCTTTGATTCATTACCACAATGGTAATAGACAGTTGATATGAAAACATCTGCAGCTAAAATAGTGAATTAATCTGCACTAGTCAGGGCCACTGCACAGAACTCCGTGTGTCACACTGGAGCTCCTAAAGAAGTCGTCCGATTAAAATTTCTCTGTGCTAAAACCAGAAATCTTTTTAACTGGGCATTATACCAGAGAGTTATAATAAAGAAAATGCGTATTTGATTTTAAACGTATTAACAGCAGCTAGAATAGTATTTGCACAGAATTGGAAACTTGAGGTAATCCCAACAGAAGGGAAAGTGATTAAAAAAACATCAGAATGTGCAGAAATGGATAGAGTGACGACGGAAATTAAAAAGAATTAAGTGAATTTTATATGGTATGGGAAATCCTTTACCAATGATTTAGACAACAGAAACAAGAAATAGGTAAGATTAACAAGATGATATGATTGTGAAATAAATTGTTATTGCATTGTGGAGAATATGAATGAATATAAATTTTTGAAAATGGTAATGTGTTGTATGATACGATATGTTTTTATGGTTATATTATGTTTTAAATAGAGGGTAAATATAGATTATAATAGAAAACGTATTTATTCACCCAAGTGGCTCGCGAATTGAAAGATGGTGTAATTGATTCACATAAAGAAAAAATAAACAATAAAATTTTTAATTAAAAAAAAGAGACAATCCCATCTCTGTACTGCTTGTACCCTTGCTTCTTAGTTTTATCTAATTCTCTTATTAATTTTGATGTTTTTATATTTATGGTTTTATTGTATTGAAAGTTGCCCAGTGTCATTTTGGATAAGATGGGAGCAAAATTTTCATCTTCTTTAAAGGGCATCTTCATTGCACAGAATTCTTTACGCACAGAATTCATTGCACATAATTTTTTCCATTCGGTCAAACAGCTTGTCTGTGCACATTTAAAGTGAGAAGGACACTGTTTGCAGTGATGACAGTTTTCTTCCCTCTGCTGGCCCCCCATCATAACACATTCAAGCTCATCTCAACATCAAGCTTGGTCATTGGTTAAATAGGGCATCTGGGTACTTAGATCATGATGTCTTTCGTCTTTTCTGTATCCTAAACGTGTCAGTTCACTTCATGTGGGATATTGGGTCATGTAAGTTGGCTTTCAGGTTATTTTAGATGAGAGTTCCTTCTTTAACAGAATAATGTAAGTACATCTGTGATAAAATTCAGGTTTTAGCTGAGGCATATGGGTCCAATTGTGCTAACCACTTAGGACTGTAATCTAAAGAAAAGTTGTATTATGAATGAATGCAAATCATCCTATTAGTTAAGTAGAATGGACAGGTGGAAATGAGATGACAGCAAACAGACAAAGCTATTCAGCCAGAGAAGAATGAAAATGATTATTGCTTGGCATCTGGTTAGAAAAAGGTTAGCTAGTTCCAATATGGCCAAAGATGAATCTAAAAGCAGTACCTGACTGTGAAGAAAGATTGGGAGAATTAACGAAGGATCTGTGAATGATGAAAGATTTTGAATGCAAAACAGAATAGTTGTTGTTAGTGTTGAAAGCAGAAAAATGGACATGGAAGAAAACTGCAGAAAAGAAAGCCTGCAAGTTCTGTGTGAAAAAGAAACATTAGTCTATTAATCTCCCAAGTGAATGAATGGAAAGGTGGCTTCAAGAAAATTATGCTGAAACTTTTTGTAACTGATTGAAAATAGTTATGTTACAAAATATCATGGAGTTAATACTGTGGCGTTGTACTGTACTATTCAGAGGCAAAGACAGACGTTAGGAAGAAGTACTGAGAACTGTGCTGATATAAATTAGATTTGGTTAGGTTTTCTTCTTCTTTTCCTTTTTTTCCCTTGTATTCGATTTCTTTGGTTTACTATTTTTTTACTCATTTCTGTACTTTATATAATGTTGCTTATCCTGAGATTAGCAGTGTGTGTGTGTGTGTGTGTGTGTGTGTGTGTAGGCATGAATACGTTTTTTAAAAAAATAAAGCAGTACTATACCTTCTGGCACAGAGAAAAAACTTATGAATTCAGTAATCAGCATGTTATCAATAATTCCTATACGCAGTCAACTAGGCAATAGGGCTGGGTCAACCACAACCACAACCAGATCTCAGATTTAAATTTGTTTTGTTTTATTTATTTGTATACCACGTTTATTATTTTTACAAAAAACTCAGTATCTTATATTGAGAATGAAGTGGGGAGAAAACAGGAAAACATACTATAGCACTACAGGTAATTCTCGAATTATGACCACAATTGAACCAAAGTATATGTTGTTAAGTGAAACATTTGTTAAGTAAGCTTTGCCCCATTTTATGAACTTTCTTGCCACAGTTGTTAAGTGAACCACTGCAGTTGTTAAGTTAGTAACACGGTTGTTAAGTGAATCTGGCTTCCCCCCATTGACTTTACTTGACAGAAGTTCACAAAAGCAGATTGCATGACCACAAGTCATTGCAATCGTCATAAATATGAATCAGTAGCCAAGCTACCAAATTTTGATCATGTGACCATGGGGATGCTGTGACGGTCATAAGTGTGAAAAATGTCACTTTTTTCTGTGCTGTTGTAACTTTGAACAGTCACTAAAAGAATTGTGGTAAGTCAAGGACTACCCGTATTTAATTCATCTTCTCTCTATACATATGTCTTAAGGAAATGGAATATTTAAGAGTGAAACAATATAAAAAAATGTGAGAAGTCAACTTACAATTTTATTTGAACTTGCCTATTATGGTTGCAAGAAATGATGGTCTTTAAGTACGACATCCCCATGACCACCTCACTTAACAACTGTCATCTCTGCTATCCCCAATGTGGATGTTAAGGGTTAATTCTTTGCAACTGCTCCGAAAACGACAAGAGTGAGAGGCATAGAATCTAGGGATATCGAGGGGTGGACCATCCTGTTTTGCTTCCACAATGCGAGTTCTGGACATCTACAGAAATTGAGTGATTGGTGATGGGGTGGAGAGGAGAGGAGTGTGGGATCTGGTGGAGCAGGATGGGAGGGGAGTTAGGCTGGGGGGCTGCTGAAGCATCCCTGCGATAGATTGAAGCAAATCTGCCTAGATTTTGTTCATATGACCACAGGAGTGCTATAGCTGCTGTAACTTTGAAACTGAATCATAAGCAGCTTTTCAGAAGTAACTTGGAATGGTCACTAAGCAACCAGTAGTAAGTTAAGGACTACGTGTATGTCTACATGTGTGTATATGAAAATGAACAGTGGTGATTAGGGTTAAGAAAGGAATTGGAATACAAGATTCAGGAATTTAGCTTAATTTTCCCAATTATAATCTGTCTTTTAATAATCAATTCCTATCTATTCACTCTAGGTTTAACTTTTCTTTCCTAAGTTCTAAACAACCATTACAGAAAAAAGTGAATGCATTAATTGTCTCTAGAAATAAAATTTATTTTCAATTAACTTAACAATGCACATCTCAGATAAGAAAAAAATCTAGTGTTTTATTCCATCTTATCTCCCTTTTAGCAGTCAGTCCCATTCCTCTGACCTTTACCACTACACCAAACCTGCTATTCTAATGCAAGATTAGCAAAACATTATAGAGGGCAAGGGCAATTACTTTTCTATGAAGCTGAAAGATTTTTTTTTGTTTACAAAATACTTAATATTGGTAAAAGACCTTAAAACCAACCTCATTATGTACATGATGGCTCTCTGCTGAAGTTGGTTTAGATAGCAATATTGATGTACCTTTCTTTCCATTTAGACCAGACTCTCTCACAGCCAAGTAAAATGAAGTAATGGGTTGATAGCTCACAGCACTGTATCTCCATGAGAATGCCTATCTTCCATAAGGAACTAAAATTATTCCATGGAATCAGGAAAATTAAAGTGTACCAAACCTCTAAGAATTACAATCATAATGCCAAAACATGTTTTTTTTAAGGTATGAAGAAGAAGGTAGCTATAAGTAACCTAGGGTGTCATAATTTAAATCTGCACTTCCAACAGTCTTAAGGAAAAAATGAAAGTGTAAAAGAAATAGGTAAATTCCTGCTGTAGTATCGACTTTTGTTAAGATGAAGATGGGAAGGGACTGAAATAGAAGCTGAATACTTCTCAAAAAAATACACATACCGTATCTGGTGGGTTGAGCAGGAAATGGAAATTCTAACTAAAACAAATCTATTGAGAATATAGTATAGCACAGCAGAACACATTGCTTCTCACAATATAAATTGTCTTGATGTAGGACAGTTATTAATAGTTTTGTTTACAGGTTCCCTTTGCATTGTTTTACAAAAATGCATGCCACTTAGATCCAAATTTTTGTCAATGGTTGAAATTAAATAAATAAGAATATATCAAACACTGCCAAAACAAATCAAATTAGAAGAATCAAAGTCAGAAATTTTTCAAATTAGGAAAAAAAAATAAGACAAGAAATTCCAAGAATCAAATTGTAGATAGAGGACAGAAAAAAGACTACAGGAAGTCCTCAACGTATGACAAGAATTAAGACTAGAATTTTCATTGTAAGTTGTTGTGGTCATAAGTCAAATCAGACCAATTTTACAACCATTTCTACAATGGTCATTAAGTGAACACTGAGGTTGTAAGTACAAACCATTCTTCCAAATGGCATTTTTATTTGCCATAAACTGGCAAAAAAGATTGCAAATGACTACAGAACACTGCAACTGATCATAAATGCGAGCTGGTTGTCAAGTGCCTGAATTGCAATCATGTGACCATGAGGATAATGCAAGAATCATAAGTGCAAGAAATGGATTTATTTCAGCACCACTGTATCTTTGAACAGTTGCTAAATGAATGCTTGTCAATCAAGGACTACCTATACCATCAATTGGCTTAGTTTCTACTTTCATATTAGTTTCAGATTCAGAGCTGTGTATTTATATTTACCTTTTGAAGTGATTTGCCACGACTCCAACCAGCTCCCCAATTCTGTTCTCATTAAGTGAATGCATACTGACAAGGCAGACAATTAGATCTTTGTTGTCTTTTATATGGAAAACCACAAGTTGATCCTTTCCATTAGAGACACTCAGTCCTGTTAGCTGTATGAAACAAGAATGTTAAAGCTAGCAACATTTTATGCTGCAGTATATGCTTTATAGACTAAAGGCAAGGGGTTTTAGAGTATTTTTTGCCTCTCAAGACAATCTATTATACAATGGTTCTCTTAGGCCAGATTCCCAGTTGTAATTAACCATAGAACAATTGTGTCTCAACAATATCAATTTTCCCATGTCACTTTGTCATTGCCCTTTCCATCTTATCCTCAGTCCATAAATAAGAAGATCTTGAGTGATAATTAGCTCTATTGCATGGATGTCAAACTCTCTGTGTCACATTGCAGTCATGTGACATTTTGCAATTTTTTTTTCCCAGAGCTGGGTAGGTGTGGCCTGTGTGTGACCCATCTGGCTTGTGGGCTGCCAGTTTGACATCCCTGCTCTACTGCTATTCAACATTCTCCAAAAGCCTCAATGTTAAAAAAAATTGTTATCCGTATACAAGAATATTCTACTATATTTAGATTAGTCCGGCCATTAATTTCTTAAGGAATATAAAGAGATGTCAAACTTCATGATTAGATTCTATTGAAGGACAAAAAGGAAATGCTATTTTAATCTTCTAGAACTATTTTTCTCTGGATGGGAAAATTAAGAGCCATGTTCTGTGGAACAGAAAGCTGCTATGATTAAGAGAACCCAAAATAGCAATACTTATAGGTAGAAATGACTACTATGTAAATCCAGTTTAAAGCGTATCTGTTCAAGCAAGTACACTACATTATTAGCATTTCACTTATAAGGGTCACTAATATTTCATGTTCAGTTAAAGGGATCCTCAATTTAGGCTGCATCGTCTCATAATGAGATGAGATGGAAAAATGAAAGTGCTGTTGGAGAATTCTGGCTTAATATTACACGTAAATGAATTTTGGTCTGTAATTTGTTTTGGTAATTTTTGAAACAGAAATGTAATTAATGTAATCTAAACCTAGGAATGCTATAATTGATTTAAATTCATTCTAATATAGTTGGGAGATGGCATGAATAATGGTGGTTTGTCCTAATAAGACACAATAAAGCAACTGGACAATTGCTTTGTGATATACTTTATAATACATTAATCCATGATTCTTAATATATCAAGTTGACTGCAGTAATTGATCCTGGCTTATTTTAACAAACATTGTGTGAAGCAATAGTAATACTTTGTACAACTTTCTTTTAGTAAAAACAGTAAATTATAAATTAACAAATTAAAACTTTTAAATACAGCGCACCCTTGCTAAATATAAAATGAATGTATTTCTTCTATTTTTTTCAATTTTCCTCCATTTTGCAACAACAATATCATTGTCCTCATCCAAAAATAATTATTTCTACTTCTAGAAGCCCAAGAAAACTATCCCCAATAAATACCCCAATAAATATTGCTGCTTGGTGATATCCCTTTTTTAAAAGGTTAGAAGTGACACTTATAGCTTCCCAAGCTAGAAAACAAACTGCAGGAGAACCAGACATCAGCTGATGCCTGCTATGGCAACAGGTTCCATGGGGATATTGCGATGTTGACAAGGAAGCTTTAGAAACCATGATAGCGAACATGGGTTGATACACAAATGAAACTCAACAAGGCTGGTTTCAGTATAGACACCTTATATTATTTAAAATTAAAAATGAGATGTGTACGAGGAAGAAATAAACAATAATAATTGAATATTATTCTCTCCATAAAATTTCTAAGGAAAATAATTTCCAGATCTTCTCCAAAAAAATTAAAGCTACAAACAATACACTAACTATTTATAGTATGAAATAGGTTGGATAAAAAAAATAAATGTAATTGGCTTGATGTTTTTCAACTGAATAGCAATTTAAAACCTTGAAGTTGGTGGTTTATTATTTTTTAAAAAGTATTTCAATATAATAAGAAAAAAAAAACACTGTACTGGGCAAAATCACCCACTTAGGGCCAGCATGCTGAGAGTAAGTGTTGCTAAATGTGCCTCACTGATGCTAAGGAACTAGACTAGCTATATCACAGAATACATAGCAACCATTATTGAAAACATTCCCATAACCAACTGAGGAAGAAGAAGAGGGATTTTATTTGAATATGCTAATCACTTCATTTGTTCCTCTAAGTTGCTTTTTATTCAAGTTATACCTGGATCTATTATTATATGCATTGTTATAATTAGCAAAACTGATCCCAGCAATTGCTAAATTATGTGTTAACTGGAGATTTTAAGCTTTAAGATGAAGCTAGTTGAAGCTACTCAAAATGCAATTCTAAATATTTTAAATGTCTTCATTTCTTCCCTAAGAATTCTTGTTCTCATTAAATTTAAATCCCAGATATCCTTGGGGGGGAAGACAAGCTTATTGTTAGATAAGAAGGACCAGTACATAAACTAAACTAATTATAAATTGGTTGGAAGTAAGCTTGATGGAGCATGAACTCCACACATCTGCCTTAAAGGAACAAACATATGCTAAAAGAAAAAGTCTGACTAATTTTTAAAAGCCAATATGTAAGATGATTTCATTAAATTTTTCACTGTAAGAATGTTAATGTAGCATATAGAATGCCGCTTCTCTCTTGCTCCTCTCTAACCCATAATTAACTGCTAGGAAGGAAGAAATTTTAGGAAATTTCTCACAGAAAGTAAAGTAATTTGTCTATCAGCACCTTCAAGAGAAATCTCACAAACATTGAGATTTTGGCTCTATCACGAGGTACACATTTTGAGAATCAAAATTGATCATCCTACTTACCTTAAAAATAAATATTTTTTTTCATTCTTTGTCTCATCCCTCTCTCTTGCAGCTACTTAGCAATTTCACTCTTAACAGTGTCAAAAAACCAAGCTACTTTAATATGATTTGGCATATTTTAACTGCTATTGAAGACAAGTCATTTCCAAAACAGGCAAAACTTCAACAATAAATTATAATTGGAGAAATGTATTTCACATCCTAGGGCACCCACCCAGCTCCTGAAAGAATTATTTGTGAGATGAAGGAGAAGAGCTTTAAAATAAATTCTGACCTTTTAACTTGGGATAACCCATCCTGCACTAAGCAATTGTGTGAACATACAGCAAGAAACCTGAGCAATATAGCAGTACAGACCAAAGGAGTGCCATGACAATAGGAAATGGCAGAGGAAGGTCAGTAGATACTATATGATTACACTGAAAAGTATGGAGATCATATCCAAGAAAAAAAATTAGCAAGTTACAATGCAAAAAATAAAAAATAAAAAAAAATCCCAAAGAAAATATCCAGGAAGCTAACAGAGTAATACTTACGTTATACAGTGGGATAGTTTTCATCACTTTATAGTTCTTCATAGGGTCCATCTTATAAAGATGCCTGTCAGTTATAAAAATTGCTCGATCTTCTACCTTATTGAAGCGGTTTACCTGCAAATAATCAAAATTTACACTAGTATTACAATCATTATCTTAAAAATAGTATATTACACACAAACTGAATTATTGTTGTAAAAACCAGAATCTTGGTCTGCATTATACTGTATAGGTATTTGATTTGAAAATTAGACTGTTCACTGGAATTGTTGATGCTGAAATTTTAATATTTCAACATCAACAACATGCATTAGAATTCTAAGAACTTTTTTCTGGGAGTGGGGGGTTAGCTGTTTGAAGTCCAGGTTGCCACAAAGTAAATCTGACAAAAGCTTCCTTAAAACGTTTACATTTTGCTTTAAAGAATTGAATTTTATTTCAACGATCTATATAGAAAATAGTATTATAAAAACTAGTACACATTTGTATATATTTATATAAGCCTTCTGTAACAATATTAATTTAAGGTATTCTTTTGACATAAAGAACACTGAACTACCCTGGCCTTCAGATTTGTTTCAAATTTATATCATCATTCACCAAACAATTTGGCTTTTTGGATCTGACAAATTTTCTTTATTTTGGCCATACAGCTGTGGAGTAATCTTCTAGGGCTCAATCTAGGGAATGCTAAAAGACTAACCAAAGACTAACCAAAAACAATGATTTTTTGATAATCTGGCCATCAATTAGCTGAGTAAAGGAAATATTTTTCCCACTGATTAATCACTGTGTGTTGTTATCATAAAATGATGGTTGTTTAGCAGAGAGAGTGTCAGATATGAGAAAGAGAAAGAACAGAACATTTTAGTCTTTTTTCCTGAAACTTTCTCTAATCTCAACAAACTGGCCTGCCTTGCTAGCAAAGCATCTTATTTAAATACTACCCCATTTCATTATTAGAAATATTCATGAGTTAATCCAAGAAAAAGTAGCTAACTCTATATATTATTTGGCTTAAAAAGCTAGAAAATGAAACTTACACTATGGCCCTCATACAGAGTTCATATTCAGGAAATAATTCCAACCTTTGTTTCTGGTATTTTAGAAACAGGATATAATGAGGACTCCATGTTGAGAATTGTAATTAGTGGAAAATTGGAGCAGCCAGATTGCTTTCTAGCACCCGCTCTATTGATACACACCAGCTTTTCATGAACTGCTCTAACTGCTAATTATTTTTGTGACACATTTCAAGATGTTCAGATCCTATTTATAAAGTTTCAATTAGATTGGAAGCAGGAATACCTGACACGCTGCCCACAAAGAGCCTTCTGTATGCTCCATAATCAAGGCAGACCAATTTGGCAAAGAGGCAGGACAGAGTTTTTAGAGATGGGACCATGTCAAGTTTTGCTCCCTACTGGGCTCTTGCTGGAGAGCCTTCACCCATTCAATTTCAAAAACACCAGAAGTATTTTTAACCAGTCTATCTGAGACAGACAGCCTTCAAATCAAGCCAGATTGTTTCCCAGCCACACAAATGTGTGAGGTCTTTTCAAATGGGTTCTGCAGTTTTCTATCTCTCCACCATCACAATTTTGAAATTTTCCCAGGTTTTAAATTTGACCAGACTACATGTACTATCTCTGCTGGACATCATAAGAATACTCCCTCATAGGTAGTTCTCAATTTACGACCATTCATTTAATGACTGAAGTTGTGATGATGTGAAAAAAGTGAGTTACAAGCAGTCCTCAACTTAAAACTGCTACAGCATCCCCAAGGTTATATAAACAAAATCCAGGTGCTTGGCAACCAGCATGTATTTATATGTATGTGCCTAGCCCAGGTATTTTCTGGGGTTAGGGATTTATTAATAAATCTGGAGATGTATTCTGTATTTGAATGTACTCTGTGTTTCTGTGCTTTGTGACTGTACCTATGGAGGCTCATTCAATTTCCCTGCACAATGTTGTGCATTGGCAATAAAGGATTGAATTGAATTGTATTTACAATAGTTGCAGTATCCCAGGATTATGTGATCACCATTTGCGACCCATTTGACAAAGTAAAAAGCTTCTGAAATCAGGTTCACTTAATCAATGATCTCATGATTTGCTTTAGATATTGCTGTGACTTGCTTAGTAATTGCAGCAAAAACAGGGATAGTTATGATGTCTAATAGGATTTTCCATGTTGTGAGGAAGCAGTTTTATTTAATTTTTTATTTTCTTATATTTTACATATCATCACATATTAATCAAATCATATAAAATCAAATAAACAGATATCTCTCCACATCAAAATAATTACAAAAAAAACCATAATAAAAATTCCATAGTTTCATATCTTTTTTTTTCAAGACGATATATCTTTGTGTGCTCACTGTGTT
>JANHFJ010001542.1:155542-167099 GCA_032468195.1 Cerberus rynchops | reverse complement strand
GATGAAAGTTCAATTTCCAACTTTCTTTGTTGAAAGTCTTTTGATGCCCTTTCCCTTTAAATCTCCTTCCATCTCAGCTTCAGGCTCCCCCCCCATCTTTTTTTCCTTTTTGCCTCTTAAGCAGTAATTAACACAAATCCAGGCAAATTTAAGGTAGTCTCTTGGGGTTTAAATTCAAGAAAATAAAGGATCTTCTCACCCAGTTCCACAGCTACATGCCAACTTCTCTCTTGCTCCATCTTAGATATTAATTGGCTCGGTTGTTGTTCTGGTCTTTATGGTGGACATTTCTGACCGCCTCTTTGTCCCACCATGGCTGAGGGGATTTTCAGCCCAAGGATCCTCCGGGGGAGTTGCGCTCTCCCCCGGACCACTCCGGGTGCCCCTCTTTGCTCCGCTGCTCCTACAAAGTGGCATTAGGCTCCGTATGGAGCCCACAAGCGGGGGAAAACCAGTGGGGGAAAGGAGCTAGCCTTTCTCTCGACTGCATCGACCAGAACAGGAACCGGAACACCAAATCATTTTTTTAACATGCAAAACTAAATGTGTGCAATATGGAAGGAATTTTGATGGAGAATTACCCAGTTAATGGTATCAGGTTTTAGGGAAGGTTAGAAATGTTTGTTATCATTGAAAAACTTGTGCAGCAAAAATAAAAACAAAACAAAAATCAAGCATTCCTTAAATTATGCTTCACTATAAAGCTGCTGTTTTAGCTGAAATGACTGTTTATGCTGATTTGGAGGATGGCAAAGATGTATTTCTGTTCTTCTCCTTTTTCCATATTTTATAATGCCTTTTATTTACCTTAACTTCATAGCATACATTTAAATTGAGAGTGAGGGACAGACGTATTTATATTTCTGTAGTATAAAGGCTACACTACTGGGAAGTATCAGAGTTCGACTTTTAAATCACATAATCAATGTCCTAATTTTCCACAACCTGTAAAAACCTATAAATTATTGTTTCAGAATTATACCATAGTAATTAAGATATATTACTATGACTAAGGCGACCTAAATCCCGGGAACTAACTGCTTTAGATCAGTTAGTTTCATTCTCAGCCCAATCTGTCTCACAGAGCTGAAAAGGAAATCAGGTTTAATCTATCTTAAACTTTTGGAGAAAAGAGGGAAGAGAGGAGAATATACCATCATGCGTGGAAAAATAAGGTAGAAAATGGAGCACATATTCTCAATAAGATGTCTAGATTTTTATAGTATAATATAGCATATATGCTACACCAATCATTTGGATATCATAATGAAATAATTTCAGATGTTTTCCTACGTTGCAAAAAAGCAAAAGGAAAAACAAAAACAAAAGAAAAAACAAATTGCAACTATAATTATGCAACTATGCATTAAAATATTTTAATAGGAATCAGGACAAGTATGAGAAACAAACTTACATAACATCTCCAGCATAATGCTTAATCCGAAAGTCTCTATCAAATTCCAGGTTTTTATCTGTAGCGCAAAGCTTAAAAACAAATGGATTAAAAAGTAATTATTGAAATGCAATTGCTGGTAACTTTCAGCAGGTTTTCAGTTACAGATCTGAATGAAGTTTATTGCTACATCTAGTCGTGAAACGTCCTTTCTTTAATGCCGCTGCAACACAAGCTGTCTGTAATACAAGACAACATCTTTCCTAGTGATTTCATACAATTTAGTAATAGAATACAATCACTAATGGGAAACAAATGCACATGATATTTATTAATAGCCTTTTTCAAAAAACATGACATTTACAAAGGGCTTTTTTCATTGAAAAAACACCTGGTGAACTAAATACAAAAGAGTATCAAATACTTTATATGCATCACGTCAGTAAGTATATCAATTAATATAGAACTGCAATGATGGATATAGACTTCTCAATATTTTCTTTATTGCTTTTAGTAAGGTATTGAAATACAACCTGTTTGATTAACCCTATCTGACTCTTCATTCTATTTCACTGGTTGAAATAACTGACCTGGTAATGATAGAGGTAAGAAATGTGCATTTAAAATACAAATTTGTACAGTAAACATAATGTGAAATAAACAGAAGTAGGATTTATAGGTCCACAGAAATGAAAAAAGATATAAGCCACACTTTAATTCAAAGACTGAAATGCAGATAGATGAAAAATGGAAATTATTAAAACCATCAATTCTAATTATTGGAAAAGTAAGGAGACAAGCTTGACCTGTAATTATAAATGAGTTGTACTGTCAAACCACAATCATGCACTTTTCATTGAAAACAGAACATACTTCTCAATGCAGAAGTATTAATTCAGAAGATGATTTTCTGCATAATGTTACGCATTTGTCTATTTAGTTCAATAATCAATCAACACATTTATTTTAATTGTGTGATAATGCTTGTTAAATCATCTTGTACTCCAGTTTGAAAAATATTGCCTTCATTTAGTTTAATTTTAACAATGAGAGCAGTTGAGTTCTTTGCTGATCAGTTTTGTGTAGCATGGCAAACCATTCTTTATTGTAGTACGAATGAACAGTACCTCCCTTCTGTTTCCTTCAGCACAGGCACAAAAAAGGGTACCAGATGCTTTCATGTCTGCTTTCACCAACCTTAGTCTGCTATCTTATTTAAAATTGTGATTATTTTTTTCAATGATTTTTAAAAGAATCTAATTTTGTAGCTTGAATCTATTTAACCAGTCTGTTAGTTTTAGATAAACAATCAGTTAAAAATGGAAATGAAAAGCTCACATTTCAGGTACATTAGAAGATCAGTTCAATATGATTTTGATAATAATTATGATGATGATCTGCAAACTAATCAAATATACAGTGTCTTTCAAAAGGTCAGTTTCATAGGAGTGGACCGAAATAGCTTACCACTGCCATGAAGCTCCTTATTTTACATTCGTTTGGGCTTTTTTGTTCTGTAAGAAGCTTAATATTGTAGTTCTGTTGTGTTAATTTTGAAGACAATCTTAGCAAATATTAAATGTTTAAATTCAATGTTAAAATTGTTTTACATTTAGATCTTATTATGAAGAACTTAATCACAGTTTCATTAGTTTAAAAGTGCTATTGAAGTTAATTATCATGGTTCATCAACCAGATGTTTAGACTGGATTTGACATTTTTATCCACTCACAAAATCCTTCTCAAGGACCAGGGATAGGGAAATATTGTTTTTTAATCATGTTAAGAATATTGTTGGAAGAATGTAAACTGTTCCAAGTAAGACCACCTTTTTCAATTGACTATATTTATTGGTCTGTCGCGTAGTCAGCCAGATGTTCAGACTGGATTTGACATTTCTGTCTATCAAGTCCTTTCCAAGGACCTGGGATAGGCAGATGTAAATGTTTGGTGTCACAGATCTCATTGCAGGGTGGAAGCCATCTTGAGTAAAGTTGTCTTTTGCAATTGACTGATAGTGAATTTGTCAATGCCAGTGGTGTTCAAGTGATGTTCCAGTTATTTTGGGATTGCATCCAGGGTATTGGAATTACCTTTGCTTATTTTTGCCACAGTCATTTGATTTCTATATCTTCGTATTTTGTGATCTTTTCTAGTTCTTCTTCTTCTATTCTGCTGTCTTCAGTACTGCCACATCAACTATCCAGATTTTTTTATTTTTCTTATCAACAATTGTTAAGTATGGGGTGTTATATGGCAGGTGTTTGTCTGTTTGAATTCTTAAGTCCCAAAGCAATTTAGCTTCTTCATTTTCTATGACTTTCTCTATTTTATGGTTCTGCCAGTTCTTGCTTGCAAGCAAATGATACTTCTTGAAGATCTTACAATACAGCACTGCTTATCATTATCATGGTTAATTTTCAATTCAATTCACAGCCTGGGACTGGTAAAAACTTAACAGTTTAAGTCCTGACCAAAGATCAAAGCTGTTGAGGGAGCATCTGGGTATATAGGCAGTTCCAAGTAAGGTGGTTTTTTGCAGTTAGGATATCCAGGTCTAACAAGTTCAAAATTTCCATATAGTTAAGCAACCCTTTAGGTATTGTCCAAGGGGTCCTATTACTATTGATACAACCATTGATTTCTCCCTCCATAATTGTTGAAGTTCAATTTGCAAACTACAATATTTTATTATTTTTCTAGCTATTTCTTTTCAATTGGTATTGTAGCATCACTGAACCAGACTTTTTTCTTTGTCACAATAGCGATACCAGGCGTGTTGTGGGCCAGATATCTATTTGTATCCAAAAGTCTCACAGGATTTTGACTTGCTCATTTTAAAAACCTGTGTCAATTTGGTGTCCCCAGTAATTTTTGCTGCATTTGAATTCAAACTTCTGGCAAAGCTTCCAAAGTATGATTTTGGCAACTCGATTATGATGAATGTAGACAATCGGTCTCTGAGATCTTGCTGCAGTCACTGGTAAGATGATCCACCATTTCATCTTTCTTATTGCATAACATGTTGAATTTTTGCTTGCATGGAATTGGTCTGCAAGGCTTATTCTTGGACAGCCAAACTGAAACCTTCACCTTCTTTCTTTAGCACTCCTGATCTCAACCATTTCCATGTTAGCTTTGTATCTATCTTGTCTTCGATGTCCTTCAGGTATTGACTGTGCATAGACTTCTTTTTCCAGTTAGAAACTTGATGCTCAATGGTTTCCTTTTGATATTCTGTTTTCAATCTTGGCGATTATCCTTCTTTACCTCTTTCAGCAGTGGCTCTTTTGTTTTTCTTATGTAGCATTTAAGTGTTTTTCCTCTTCCACAGTTTGCTTCACCTATAAAAGTCTCTGCTGCTCTGAGATCTTGGCAAGTACAATAGATCAACATCACTTTTTGGGTACAGAGTATGTGCACTGTCATTAGTTTTCTTGTCTTTTGATCCAAGTTATCAAGTTCTAGCTGCTGCTGCTGCTGATGATGATTATTATTATTATTATTTACTTTATTCATTAAACATAAAACTCAGTCAACTGAACATTTAAAAATGTGTCACATTATTTATTGACTGGCGCTGATGGTTGATATGGGTTGCTGCCAGCATTCTAGATATCAACCAAGTACCTTCTCAAAATGTACGTTGTTTCAAGTAGCACAATTTTTTGCAGTTCTGCTGGTGTTATTACAGGAAGCTGCAATTTCTTCATGTACTGTGTAAAATTCTTGGATATGGTGCCAAGTGCCCCAATGACAATGGGTATCACTGTCACATGTTTCATCCATAATTGGGTGGTTTCGATGGCCAAGTCATGATATTTTGTGATTTTTTCTTCGACTCTGGCGTTTCCTGGTACAGCAATATCAATAAACTGTACACTCCGGTTATGGATGATTGTGATATCTGGCGTGCTGTCTTCTAAATGACGATCTTCTGTATTCAAAAGTCCCACAAGATCTTTACCTTCTTATTTTTGACAACTTTTTCCACTTTGTGCTCCCATGATTTTTCGGATACAGGTAAGTCATATTTTTTACATAATGCCCAGTGGATTAATTTAGCAACTCAGTCATATCTAGCTTTGTAATCAGTTTGTGCAATTTTGCTGTACTCACATATTAAATGTGAAACAGTTTCAACTTTGTTATTGCAAAGTCGACAGTTTGGATTGTTGGTGGTTTTTTGAATCTTTGCTTTCATGGCATTTGTTTGTGGTGCTTGTTCTTGAGCAGCGAGTATTAAACCTTCTGTTTCTTTCTCGATGGTTCCCTTCTTAAGCCATGCCCATATCAAGTTGTTGTCACATTTTCCTTCAATGTTTTCAAGAGCTGTCCATGCAAAGCTTTGGTTTTCCATCCATTTAATCTGTCATCTAGCTGTTTTTTCTTATATTCTGCCTTTGTTTCTGTTGTTTTAATGATTTTCTCCAGTTTCACAGCCTGCAGCAATTTCTCTGTACTTTGGTTCACAGTCATTCAAACTTTACTTTTCTTCTTCTACAGTTTGATGGACTTGCAATAGCTCTTTGCCACCTATTTTTTTTGGTCGACAGCCTGTCGACGTCACTTTGTGGATGTAAAGCATGGTATATATTTAAAAGTTTTTGTGTTTTCCAGTCCAAATTTTCCAGTTCGGCCAAAGTCCAGTTGATGATTCCAGCTGGGTAGCGTATCACTGGAACTGCCCATGTATTAATAGCTTTAATTATGTTTCCAGCATTCAGTTTTGATTTTAATATTGTTGGTCATCATAATCATAATCATTATACACTTTATTCATTAAACATGAAACTTAGTCAACTAAACATATAAAAATATTGTTGTTGTTATTATTCCAATGTCTTTCTGTCTTTATAAAACAAGTAAACAATGGATAAAACTGTGACTGTGCTACATACTCCCTAAGCTATACCAATTCACAAAGAACTTTACTATTTTTGAATGTAAAAATGATACCATTTTAAATTTGTTAATAATGAAATAATGCTTAATCTCTAGATTTCAATTAGAGGATAGAATCTATTAACTGCTAATTGGTGTATTTTCACAAATGGGTTAACTATTCTTAGTTGTTAACAATCCTAAAGTAGCCCTAACAATCCTAAGGGCAACCTGAAATCTTTGTATAGTATTCAGTAGTATCTGTTTAAACCAACAATTATATCTTACACTCCATTTTATAGATTTGTCCAAATGAAGACTTTGTGGCTTTAGCAAAGCTAGTTTTTTCCTTTAACACTCCCCTTTCCCAGTGTTTTGCGTAACAAGTAGCCTTTTGAAAAAGCTCTAACAATTTGCTTTTGTTGCATTCTATTTGCTTTCAATAAAAATACTGTTCAACAACTGTTTCAAAAGGAATCTCTTCACCTTTCTGAAATAAAAACCTACATATTCCATATTCTCTGCTCTTACTTGCTTAGGAAACATTACATGAATTTAAACTGGGCTCTTATTGGTTATAAATGACATCACTGTCTAGCCAACTTCATGCTTCTGTTTTTCTCTTTAACATTGAAAAGTCTATGGCTCCCTCTGCTGGATATTAATTTTTTTCCCTTTGGAAACAGCTTTAAAGATTATTTATAATAGAGTACTTCAAGCCATAGGCTCCTGATTTTTTGTATCTCTCAATCTGTGAATCCTAGCTACACATTTTATATGTGCCAGTTGGTTCCTTCCTCCAACCAGTGTCACCATAACAGTATCAGCCAACAAATGCTATAGTTCAGTTTGAGACCCAAGTCAACCCCACATATGGATGGAATAGGATGCAGTGAAAATTCATGTAGTTTCAACTCATAACACCTACAAGTTTATGGCTTGGCATGGATTAAAAAAGTATGTTCTAGTTCTTAAAACCCCAATATAATTAAATATATACTAAACGAGACACCATGAAGAGGGAAACATGGAAGAGGAAGCATTGGGCTAGTTATGAGCTTTCTTCCACATTGCTACGCTCTGAGCCCATCAGAGAGAAAGCAGTCTTCCACTCTGATGAAATGGCACTTGCTGAATTTGATAATATGACTTGGTCAACTGATAATAAAGAAAATGTTGTGTGGATTTGTTTTTTATGATCTGTTCTATTTTTTGTTTTTGTTCTGATTTTTAGGGACTGCAATTTAAATTGTACATTGTTCTTTGATCTTTTTCGGGAGGATAAAATGCTTTAAGAAAAAAAAAACAGTTGGTCATAAACTTTGAAAAATATGCTTTTCAAGATTCCTTGGCATAGGTTTAGAAGCAGTGGTATAATATGAAGCTAAATGACTATTTTGTGTAAACTGATCTGTTTCAATTAAGAAAGGACAAGATAAAGTATTTCAATGCTAATTAAGTAAAAAAAATAAAATTGACAGAATTATAGTTAATGCCAGATTAGACAAAAATACCTTTCTGCTGGAAAAGTGAGCATGCTTTCCCAACTTCTTATTAAGAGCCTCCAGGAACATTTCATCCGTGACTTTTCCAACATTCATGCATGCATCATCCAAATTGGCTATGATTCCCTTATGTTGCAGCTCCACAAGATCAACAATAATCTGGTTGTTGACATAGTCAATCTACAGAATATATGAGCACAAATACTAACGAGAACTCTGTGAGGAAAAGTACACTGTGCTACTAGAATCAGTAAGACAAAATGAAATGAGGAGATATAAGCTTAAATTTCCTTCAGATGCAGTTCTTACTTTAGAACTCAGTGAAATTTATTCCAAATTGATACCCAATATTTCAGACAGTTTTAAGCCAAACTATTCAGTAACATTTTGAAACTGCATTCTAAATCTAGAGATATCTGAAGAATAAAAAAGTATTAATATGGTATTCAGTGTGGTTGAGATGATAAATGTATATTCCAAGTTTTACCTCCTTCTTACACGTTATACCAAAAACATTAAAGGTAGAAACACTCTATTTTTCCAAAGTTAGAGGCAATCTCAGAATCTTGGGAAAAATCATTAAATACGTAAGTCCCTATGTATTTTACTCTGCTAGGTGTTGCCGATTATAGGGGGCATTTCTAATCTCTGTTTCATTATACACATGGGCAGTGATTATATTTTTTCCTGTCTGAATAAATAATATTTTCCCCTTCTACTCTGATTCTAAAAGGTGGATATTTATTAATTTGTCTCCAATCTCCATTTTTGGCATAAGATCACAGAGAGTTGTTTGGCATTGCAAAGGTTATTTAAACAAAATAGATTGTTTGGATCTATTTTGATTAGGTTCAGGCCTTGATTATTTTGGGGATTGGGGACTGGAGAACTAGAGAGAAGGAATAAGCTCCTGCTGGTTCTGTGGTTTTGGATTCTATTTAGTATGGCATTGGCCAACCTGAGTCGACTGGTGGGTATAGAGCACCATCTTACAGTCATTCAAATTTTCCTGATAAGTTGTTCTCCAAAGGTAGTACTCGGAATTTTGGTTTGATATCATCTGTACCATGGCATCATACAAGGATATCGTTTTTCTATGTACTAAAACTGTTGAGAAATGCACTATATCCCAGAGATTCAGGAGAATAAATCATCAGTATGCAGGTACCTTTTTCCCAGCTTGTGTTTAAGTATGGGTATCCTGAACCAGCATGAGAATAAGGATCAGCCAGATGTTGCTGTTTAAGCAAAGCTAGATGGACTTGTAAATTCTTTGAAGAAGCAACTACATTATATAGGGATGTTCCTCACTCAACTATGGTTTAATGATAACTGTTACTGGAGTACACCAACCTGTGATAGATGATCTATTCTTTTTTTTTTTTTTTTGGTTAGACTATTGTGGTAACTTCTAGTTGAGACATTCCTTGAAAACCTATTAGAACAGGGGTCTCCAATCTTGGCAACTTGAAGATTTGTGGACTCAACTCCCAGAATTCCTCAGCCAGCAAAGCTGGCTGAGGAATTCTGAGAGTTGAAGTCCACAAGTCCTCAAGTTGCCAAGATTGGAGACCCCTGTATTAGAAGTTATATTTGGCACAAAATACTCATTTTGCTTGTATTTTGTTCATTCTCAAGATTCTACATAGCTAATAATTCCAATATGTAATGTTTTCAAGCACATGCAATTCCAGATACAATGAAAGCTCAAGAAAGTTTAAAAAATACAAATAACATGCACATATGGACCTCACCTTCAATTATAATATACTCTCTTCCTATGCAAGTTGGAACAGCTAAATCTTCACAATTTTCCTAAAGCCTAAGAAAGATAAAGCGGACTGCACCTCTGCCGGGAAGAAGTTCAAAGGAAATAGGCAGCTATTAAATATGCCAATTTTCAAGGCTCTATTAGATAACAATCCAATAGGGATGGGATCTGGATGGAGTTGATCCCATTTAGTTTGGTGGACAGGGAGATGAATGCAGAAATATTCTGAGCCAGAGAAGCACAGTAGTGGTTAAAATGCAGTACTGCAGGCTATTTCTGCCGACTATCAACAGTTGAGTAGTTCGAGTCTCACCAGCTCAAGACTGAATCAGCCTTCCATCCTTCTGAGGTCAGCAAAATGAGGACCCAGATTACTGGAGGCAATATGCTGACACTGTAAACCTCTTTGAAAGGGCTGTAAAGCACTGTGAAGCGATATATAAGAGCTATTGCTATTGCTATTACGATTCTGTATTCAGTTTCGCTGCACACATGTCGTAATAGCAATAGCTATTGCTATTGCTATTACGATTCTGTATTCAGTTTCGCTGCACACATGTTGTGCATTGACAATAAAGGATTGAATTGAATGAATATATATCCATAAATATATGGCTGCAGGAGCAGAGGGTGTTCTCAAAGATCACAGTCTATTATACCATTGATATTGCAACTGCCTTGCTTATCAGTTTGCTTCTAGGCATAACTCACGAGTGCTGATTGTAATCTTTATAACCTGGCCTTGGGATCAAAGTATTAAAAAGATTATTTCTGTAGTGAGAGACCATTTCTGGTCTCACTTAGCCTATATAATAGCTAAAAAAGTCTTCCTTGAAGTTCTACATTTCTATCCATTTCCTCAAGTCCAGTTATAACAGAAATAGTTTTTCTTGAAAACCACCTCCATTTTCTTTAGCTTCTTAACTGAGTAAAATTTGTCTGCTTTTAATTTTTACTCTTTTACTTCATGGCTTTTGCAGGCTTTATTTACTGGTTTTCTAGTGATTGTGTCCTTTAGATTTGATGTTTTAAATAAGCATATTGGATTCCCCCCCCCCCCCCACTGTAATACAACATTTTAAATTTTAATTTTGGGGTGGAGTAACCACTGAGCATTTCTGAGCAGATTGTGTAAAACTACTCACATGCTTCCAAGGAATCCCCTCTCGCTGATATTCTTCCTGTTCTTGCTTCAAAACAAGTTGAATGAAGAGCTGTTGCAACTTCTCATTGCAGTAGTTAATGCAGAATTGTTCAAAACTATAAAAGGAAAAATCAGTAAATAAAGTCTTAAATCCTCCTGTGAACCAATATATATATATATGCTTGACTGTCTCAAGACATTTCACCTGTTATTGTCAAAGATCTCAAAGCCATAGATATCAAGAACTCCAATCACTGTGTTTTTTCCGTGAACAGTGCTGTTGTAATCTTTCACTGAAATCCCATCATTGATATGCATCACAATCCAGCAGAAAAGGCGTTCGTATATTGCCTACAAACCAAAGTACATCAATAAAATTTATTTCCTGGTTTAGAACCCAGATTTAATAAGCCTGTATTTTTGTGTTAGGTCACTGTTGCCTTATGAAAGAAAACTGGGAACCATCCAGTTCTAACCTACTGCAGCAGTAAAAAACCTTATGAGAGTTAAACAAATAAGTGGCAAATAAATCTGTTTTTTCTTGTAACATTATTAAAATTGAAATGGGATAATTTTCAGCATATTTAGTTCATTAAACAAGTCAGTCAGTTCCAGATTCTTCTTCCTCCACCAACATCTTAACTTCACTGATGATATACAATGGTACCTCGAGATACGAAATTAATCCGTTCCAGGGCGGCCTTCGTATCCTGAACTTTTCGTATCTCGAAGCAAGTTTTACATGTGAAATGCCTAATCCGTGGAATTAGGAAGGAATTAGGAAGAACTTGAGCCGGCAACCCGAGAGCTGCGTCGGCGGCGTCAGCTTCAGCAGCGCTTCCTATTTCACCTCCTGCCGC
>JANHFJ010001542.1:108301-120539 GCA_032468195.1 Cerberus rynchops | reverse complement strand
TGCGTAAGCATTTCACTGCATATTGTACCATGTATGACTGTGCATGTGACCAATAAAAAATTTGAATTTGAATTTGAGTCTGAAAGCTTGGAAGAGTTAATCTCTGATTCCAGTGACCTGGGATCTCTGATCCCAGATTCAATCTTGCAGTAACACTTTACCTGGATTTACCTTATGTGAAACTTCATTTTTCTGGTAGTGAGAAAAGGAATAAAGAACAGTTTCTTCATCAAGATTTTGAATCATCAGGATTCCAGATAAATTATTTGGAGGTTTGTACAGAGGAAAGGGAGATTTTTACAAACTAAAAATAAACATTTTCTTTCTTTGACGTTTTCACTATTGCATCATACATTCAAAGAGAAATTGAGTTAGAATCTGGCATTAAGTTGTGAATTTTGTGATTTTTTTATAGCTATGTACTGTGGAGGCAAATCCAATTTATTATAATATGAAAAGGATGTTGAAACTGGAAAATGGGCAGACGAGCAACAAAGATGATTAAGGAACTGGAGGCTAAAACATATGAAGGATGGTTGCAGGGATTTAGTTTAGAGAAAAGAAAGGACTAAACGTGCAACATGATAGTGTTCCAATATTTGAAAGTTTTCCACAAAGAAGAGAGGGTCAACCTATTCCGCAAAGGAACTGAAAGCAGAACAAGAAACAATGGATGGAAACTAATCAAGGAGAGGCTTTTAAAGAGAGACCACCTAGCCACTGGTCTGAAATGGTATAGGACCCTGTTAGTGAACCTATGGCACGTGTGCCCAAGTTGGCATGCAGAGCCATCTCTGCCAGCACGCCGGCAGTCAGCCCAGCTAACATACTGCGCATGCACGCGCGTGCATGACTCTGTGTGCACATGCTAAAAACAGGGCACTATCATCATGTGCAACTGTGCATGCTTTACAAACATGCCACTGCCCCATGAGAAGATCGCCCTGCCAGCCACAAGTAAAAAGTGGCGTGCCACTGGGGAAGAGCAGCCACCCAGGAGATCGCCCAAAAGTCACCAGCAGCAGGAGGCGTGCCGGGAGGGCAGCACAGAGCAGGACAGCCGCCTGGAAGAAGATCGCCCCACCAGCCCTCAGGAGCAAGTGGCATGCCGGGCAGGCAGCCTGGAAAAACGCAGCCACCCTGGAGAAGATTGCCCTGCTAGCCCCCAGGAGCAAGTGGCATGCCGGGAAGGCAGCCTGGAGAAGCACAGCTGCCCAGGAGAAGATCACCCCGCCAGCCCCCAGGAGCAAGCAGCAGTGGCGTGGGGAAGGGCGGCCGCCCGAGAGATCGCTCCCAAAGCTGCCAGCAGCCAGCAGCAGTGTGGGGAAGGGTGGCCGCCCGAGAGTAGTCCAACCCCCTGCTTAAACAGGAGATCGTATACCAGTAGTGGCGAACTTTTTTGGCACGCAGTGCCAAATGTGAGCGCGTGCGCAAAGCACGTGTGTGCTGCATGCCTGCATCTTCTGCAGATGCGCAGACATGCACACACACAACACTCATACATGCGCAGTCATACACAAACCTCGGGCATGCACAGTCATGTGCAAAACTTGTGCATGCACACTTGTGCGCAAAACCTTGCGCATGCGCAGGTGCCAGCCGGAGGTGTGCTAGAAGGGCGGCCATCAATGGTGTGGGGAAGGGCGGCTGGGGGACCATATAGCTCCTGGGCACCAGCAGCAGCTCTGCTAAGAAAGGACAGGTGAACTGGAAGGGGTGAGGTCGTAGCTGCCCATATCCCTCCCGGCTGCCTCTGCTGCCCACCTATTGCTGCTGCCTCTGCTGCCCACAGCTCCCTCCAGGGCCATCTGGTTGTGGCCTCCCGTAGCAGCAGCCCATGTGTCTCAGAAGGCAGCGCCTCCCAAGACACACACCCTACAGCAGCACCATCCCACGGCTGCCCCAAACCTCCAGCTCAGCTTTGAATCACGCACTGTGCAACTGCGCATGTGCAAGGATTTGCGCACAAGTGTGCATGCACAAGTTTTGCACACGACTGTGCATGCCCGAGGTTTGTGTGTGACTGCACATGTATGAGTGTTGTGTGTGTGCATGTCTGCGTATCTGCAGAAGATGCAGGCATGCAGCACACACGCGCTTTGCGCACGCGCTCACATTTGGCACTGCGTGCCAAAAAAGTTCGCCACCACTGGTATACGATCTCCTGTTTAAGCAGGGGGTTGGACTAGAAGACCTTCAAGGTCCCTTCCAACTCTGTTGTTCTATTATTCCTTCACCTTTTCCTTTATAATGTAAGTGCTGGGCATAATTGGGGGAATGTTTTTTGATTTTTAAACATCACATATCACTCCACTATGTAAATTGCTTACTGATTTATTATCACAGATGTTCTTGACAATGACTCTTATTTTGTGAAATGTTGCATTTGGGAATATTTTCTCCAAATCTTTATTTTTCTGTAGTACAATGGATAATTAAAACCTTAATTCTTCCAACACAACTGCTTTTTCCCCCAGGAGCCTAATAAATTTTGAGAAACATCATGGAAGAAGATAATAATAGAATGTTCATATTTCATATCCTTGAAGACCTGGATTTGAATGACATGAGCAAATTGGAAGCAATATTGCCAGGGAAAAAAACAGAAAAAGACAAGAAAATCAGCTTAAGCAAGCTAGAGAATCTTAATGCAAAGACTGCAACAAAGCTATTTATGGATCATTTTGAAAATCCTCTAAACACACTTAAGAGTTGTCTGAATGATGTTCCCAGAAAAGATCTTACTCGAAAGGTCATTGCTAAAATTGATGCTGGTAAGTTGAGTGATGTTTGTGTATTTCCAAATGAGAATAATCCACATTAATTTATTTATTTAATTTTTACACTTTCTGATTCTTTAGCAGTTCTATGCAGTGCACAGATCCAAACATACAGAACCATAAAACAGTGCCATGTATAGTGATAAAAAGATAATGAACAAAAGGTGGCCCAAAATACACAACAACTAAGGCAAACCCACATTATCCACCCTGGGCCTGGGTGAAGAGCCAAGTCTTCAAATGCAGCATGATAGAGCTGTCCATATTTTGGGGGACTTCATTCCAGAGAGCAGATATTAAAGCAGACCAAGTGCAGTTCTGGGATCTTGCTAGAGTATGCTTAACTGAAGAAACCCAATACGCACCAATCCTACCAGATCAAATTGGCTCAGTAGATAAGAGGATCCCACAAATAACTTACTTTGTTTGCCTTGCAGGCCTCATAAGGTAACAATCAGCACCTTGAATCACATTCAGAGGCAAATGTAACAAGTGCTCCACAAGCTGCAACCAGTGCATAAATATTAAATGAGTGTAGTGAGGCACGCCCATCCCTACTTTCAGCTCTGCGTTCTGGATCAGTCAAACCTTCCAGATGGCCTTCAAGGGAAGCCCTATGTATAGTGTATTGTAGTAGTTAAGCCACAAGGTGACTGAGACATGAGTGACTGTCTAAATGGCCTCCCAATTTAAGAGAGGGTGCTACTAGCACACCAGATGACACTCTGCATAGGCTTTTCTGTTCACCACTACTGTCTACTGATTGAGTAGGAATTATGAATCCAGAATATTCTCCAGGCTGCACACCATTCTTGAATGGAATAATGTTATCCCATCCAAGATTAAAGATGGAACATTTCCATATCTGGATGGCCCAGATACCCATAGTTGCATATTAAGTCAGAAGCAATTCCTCCCTGCACAGCCTCCAGGCCCTTGGACAGAACTTTGACAACCTCACTTGACTGGCTCAAGGCTGAAAGATACAATTGGATGTCACCCATCTACTGATTATATTCAGCTCCAAACCAACAGATGATCTCACCCAACTATTTTGTGTAACTGATGAATAGAAGGGAAAGAGGGTAGAACTAAGGTATCCTACAAAAGAGGAGCCTAGGAAGCAATCTCTCTCAACCCTCCAATCAACAATTGAACTAGCCCAAAGAAAAGAAGAAAACCATACAAAATGGTGACTTCTATCCTCAGCCCATGTTCTTCCTTAGTTCAGAAAAATAACATGACTAGCAACAATTAGGCCTCAGCTGAATTGCCTCCAATGCTTGGGAAAACCCAAAGGAGTGTGACATCAATAAGTCCATCTTTGGCAGTCCGTATCTCAATCCAGTCATGTGGAAGGAAGCCTCTGAAAGTTTGAAGCAATTCACAGACGATAACAGGCATTCTTCTTCCGTTGTGCCCCCACCCCCCAGAAGGGATACATACATGCACATCCTTGCCAAGCCCAACCAGTATGACATGGAGGGCAGCTTTGTTACAAATAAAATCAGTAACCTAAGCCCAGGGCCATTGAGGATCCAACAGCTATGCACTGAGGATGGAAACTTTCAGTAGCAGGCCCCCAGCTTCTTAGTGAGATGAATGGAAAATGCAGTTTAGAAAAAGCATATAGTCATAGATTTGTAGTGTTGTTTCTTACTATGTAAGTGATCAAATAAGAGAATTGTTTTCATGGGTTCTTCATCTATTTAATGTCCATGCTCTATTTTTCAGCCAGGAAGACTTAGAGTAATTTATAGAATAATGAAAAGACTATTTTCACAGTCATAAGGACTTTGTGGTCATCTGTATTCGTAAGGGGAAAAATGGTGATTGATAGTATGCATTGGTGCGCACATCACAACAACTAGCACCTTGTAAAACACATTTTTCCTGGGATCATGTGTCAATTTTTTAAGGAGTTGCAATACATGAGCCCCCACCCATGCCTTAAATCATCTTTTCCCTTTTGATTCAGATTGTTGCATAGCCCTAATGCTTATTTAAAATTGCAACACGGTGAAGGAATGATGGTGGGAAGAGATAATGAAAACAATACTCTTACAATGACTAGCTTTGATGGAAATGATGCACAGTCTATAGAAGATAGTAGATGAAGTGTCTAAAGGCATGTAATACTCCAAAATTGGTTTATTTCTAAATATAAAAGTTTACGATACGGAGAGTAGAATTTATATTATTATTATTCAAACCAAACATTTTACCTTACAAAAAGTTATCAATAATGCAATTATTTTGCAAGATGAGTTTTCTCTCTCCAAGATCTCTTGTAGCAGAAGTTAAATGCTCTCAATTGTTTCGGAGCAGATTTCATAGTCATCCACTTTTAGAAATAGGGGCCTTTCCACAAATAAGCAGTCAGGGCAGCAGCTGCAATACTGAAGGCATATTTCTTTAACCTTGGTGCAGTGAAGGCCTAGTCAGGGAAGGCAAGGTACTTTCATATTAACGTACAAAGGAGTCTGAGTAAAGTGTATTATTACCGTATTTAAACAGAAACTTTTTGCAACATACAAATGGAAGCATGGCAGCAAAAATAAACCACAGATGAGAATCAGTTTTGTTATGTGCTAGAAAGAACTGAAGGCAGAGACTGCTTAGAGGAAGTTTGATGACAGGATGAGGACTGAAAACAATTCTCTTGCAAGGGGGCCATTACTTAAGAGGTAATTTAACTGACTTTAGCTTACAGGGCAGGGGTCCAGAGGTGAACAAAAATTCATCATTAATATACTAAAAACTCAATCCTTGTATTTAAATGAGCAACTTAGTAATCATGCTAAACATACTAAGAGTATTTTGGAGCATATGTGAATGCATGCACAATCAGCATGCCCGGGACATGTTAGATGACCAACAAGTGAGACTGTAACTGTGTGCTTTTCTGTTTGAATTCCACTTCACTCCACTATGCTTATTGAGGATGAATGAACAAAAAGATAGTTTGTGTCTAGCTGTGCCAATAAATCAGAGAAGGTTATACAATTAAGGAAGGCTCAATAGGAACCTTTGGTATCCCTGATGTCTGTAGCTAAGGGCTCAAGGGCTGAATATTGCCAAGGACTACAAGTTACATGATTCCATTTAATGAAGATAATATAGATACTGAAAGGCAGATTGATATAATGATTAATGGCATAAGGACATCAGGAGAACATGAACCTTAAGCAAAAGGCCAGCTGGGTGTCTTTGGATTCTCGTTCTAGAAACAAGGAAATGGCAAACAACTTGAAAATCTGCATGGACTTCACAAAGCAGCAACAAAACAGCTGACCATTCCAACTAACTTTACACTATCTGTCAAAATATGAGATGTAATAATTCCAAAAATTGCATGACATTTTGGAACAATTTATTTAATCAATAAATGCTCATGGCAATTTGTATTCATAAAAGACATTAAAACAAACATAATTTTGATGTCTCAGTTTTAGTATAGACAAATAAAAATAAATAGCAATAAGTATAACATAATTAACATTTTTACTCCAGCTACTTTGTACAATTCCAAATACTTATTTTTTATGCATCAGAGTCAAAGGCATTGAAGCATTAGCACATGTGAATGATTATTGAACAACTACACAGCACAAAAATTTATGAATGTTTGGCAGACATTAATTTTAACAAAATTAAAAAATGAAGATATAAAACAAAGGTATTGGTTAAGAGAATTGGTTTTAACTGTTTGAAGAGAATTCTCCTATTAAATTCCCAAACAAACAAGACATCATTTTGCTTTCTATCTTTATGGATATTTTTCAGCTTTGTAAATAGTGATCACTGATCAAATCACTGATCTATATAATGCTATATAATTTTTTGCATATACAAAATTTTCCCAAAAGTGCTTTCCAAAAGACAACTGACTTTCTTGGTTTGTTTTTCTTTGAAAACATTTTGCTTCTCACCCAAGAAGTTTCTTCAGTTCAGTTCTATAGAATTGAAGGAACTTCTTAGATGAGAAGCAAAATGTTTTCAAAGGGGAAAAAAAACAAAGGCCAGTTGTCTTTTGGAAAAGCACTTTTGGGGCAACCATGACCTGGATAATTGAGATGTAACATTTAGTTGTATCCAGTGTTATTTGTTTTATATTTCATATTAATGAAAATATTTATATTGAAGCATTATACTTTGTTGTGAAACACAGACATGAAGAATCAAGATGAAGCTCAAAATAATGAGAAGCTTGCATTAATAAAATCCTACCCAGTAAGCAGTGACCTGCCACCATATACTGGTATGTAATTGTTAATTCAAAATGGCCAATGAATCTTTTTGGCTTAATATTATTTTGGGTAAGTATGCAGCTGTTTCTAGAGCTTTGTTTCCACATGTTGATTAGATTCCATATGTTGACATGATAATGTGCCATGGATTTTGTTTCCTTAAAATTATCTCAATGTTACTAAATTATAGCTTCATAGCTAAGCAAATGAAGATGGCTTACCAACATTTACTATAAAATATGTCCAGAGGGGTAAGTAGTACAAATGAAGTGAAGCTATACACATTTTTGCAATTTTTAAAATATCTGAGATTTAGGGGCATCTTATTTTTGCTTTAAAATTATTGTGGACCTATCAGACAATTAGAAGCGATGGTGGTTCATAAATTTGTTTGCATTTAAAACTTTATTTAAAACATAATTGTATCAATTATATATCCTTGTATCAATAATTCACTGAAATTCCAATGGTATGGTATTGAATTCTATAAATTAATAGGTTTTAAAAGATTTGATTATTCTATATAGAAACTTCGCTTATTGTGCGTAGATCATCTTACACATACCTTTATTAATCAGTGATCCTTCCAGTTTGATTTTTGATCCTATCTCACTCTCTTCCAAACATTTTTAACATTTTAATTATACTTGTAACAGTATGTGTAAAATGCAAGGTTAATAATATAACAGAATTATTCAATAAAATTTATTTAGAATTGGCACAGAGAAAGATCTATATTTGTTCAATTGTTAGAGCTGATTGAAACCACTGCTGTGTATATATCTCCAGATTATGAAAATCAAATGCAAATATGTGTATATTATATTATTCCTTCATGTTAGTATATAAAATCATTCATACCAATTATTTTATAATAGGTTATAATTCTTATAACGTCCAGCTGGTATGACTAATTTGGAAATATAGGTAAAACTTTACTAATGGAGAATAAAAATACCTTCAATTAATTAGTAGCATTATTTTAAACAATAATATTAAAAATTAAACCAGCAGCTTAATTATGCTCAAACATTGGCTAGAGGATCTTAACCGCACAATTCTTTTAAATAGTAAAAAATTGAATTATTTTTTAAAAATATACAGTAAATTTACAATAAATTTCCATCTTTTCTATGGTTTAGGGCATATGATACTTTTCCTGTTTCTACCTGTAGTGAAATAGCATTTTATGTTTTCTGTTAATGTAAATAAAGGGTTAATTGACCACTTTTCAGAAGCCTTACAGTCAAAAGTACCTGGGAAGAAAGATGTAGGATAAGAGGGGAAAAGTTGATAGGTACAGAAAAAAAGGGGGAAACCCAAAGGAAAAAAGATTTATACATACAAACACACACACAAATATACATATACATACATGTATACATTTATACACTATAAAACAAACGTAAAAAGGTATCCTGATACCAATTGCTAATCAAATATTAATAACATGGAAAATAGATGTGTTATGCACCTCTTTAAATAGAAACAAACTATATTTTCTGTTCATGCAGTGTTGCTGTTGATTATTAAATAAATAATTTTAATAATAATTATAGCTATTATCAACCTGCTACTGAATACATGAAATAAACCCTGATTTTCAACACATTATCCCATCTGTAAGGCTTGATTTTCATGACAACTAGAATTTCATTGCAACAGTTTAAAGCTGTCATTCATTCATGTTTCCCCCACCTGTAGGTAAATACACACTTTTTGATCTGCAAGACTATGCAACAAAGAATCAAGACCAATTAATAATGCACCTAGAAAAGATCCTGAAACCTGATGAATTTAATGAACTAAAAAAAGAGCTGATGTGTAGGGTGCTGAATAAGTGTTTTTTATTTACTGCTCAGAAATATTATGAATTGTTTAGAAATGGTGATCTGAAAGATTTTTTAAAAAATATTAGTGGTAAACCAAAAAAAATACCTACAATACTTCTTAACGTTCTGTTCTCTAAGAAAAAAAACAACCGTAAAAGAAAGGCTGAGAAACAAATGCAAAGACAAGGCAATATTAATTTGCAAAAAAAGCAATTGGTTAGTATTGATGATGGTGATGATGATAATGTGCCAAATAAAGTTACAGTTGGAATTGAAAATGAAAAAATAATCCCAATTCACCCAACTGAACATAAACCCAGTAATGAAGATAGTAATGTGATAGATAATAATGAGATAGGTAATGAAGGTAGAAATGTGATGGATAATAATGAGATAGGTAATGAAGGTAGAAATGTGATGGATAATAATGAGATAGGTAATGAAGATAGAAATGTGATGGATAATAATGAGATAGGTAATGAAGATAGAAATGTGATAGAAGATCTTTGTCTGGATGAAGATTCAAGAAAGGTCATTAAGAACTGGTATGAAAACAAAGAAAAGAAATACAGAGAAAAAATATCTTTGAATTACATTTCAATTCATGAGCACCAAGCATACCACTGCTTCATAGTCCAGGATGTATTACAGTTCAAATTGCCAGAAAGCCCATATTACCATATTCTAGCAATTCAGGATGAAAGAGATTTTACTAATTTACAAAAGCTGAAAAAGGAGGTGGAATTTGCATTGCAATTTAACATGGCTGTTCTAGATGTTCCATCTTCCGAAGTTATCACTAATAATGGATTTGATTGTGAGATACCAGTTAATGGTTCCTTTGCTGAATCTGAAATTTTTTTAAAAAATATTGTGTTTGAAATTGTATTGCCTGTTCTAGCACTGTATAAGTGGGTAAACTTAAATGCTTTTGAGAATGCTGTATATCCTAATAAAGAAAGTGAAAGTGAAGTTACAAGTGTACCTTCAGTATTCCCCTGAAAATGTCCATTCACTGCTTGATTAAATTCCAAATGGTAACTTGTGATTGAATGCTTGGCTGAGTGAAAATTGATGTTTCTTTGTCCCCCCACCTCCCAATTTTTTTAGCTTCAAAAGGCATATGTAAAAGCAGCAGCCATTTTGATTTCTCTCTGCTAAAATAGGAAGTTCTGATCTCATGGATTACAACCCCCTTTTTTATACATAATATTCTAAAAGTAGATTTGTGAAGAAAAAAAGCCAGTCACCCTATTCAAAATTTTTGTGTAAAGAAGTAGGCAATCAAGATAACATTTCCTTTACATATAGAAATGAAATGACTGTTGGGAAGTAAAAAAATTTATATATTTTGAAATATTAAATTTTTCATTACAAAACCTTTCTTTGAATTATATATTTTGTCAACATATTCGAAGTAATAAAATATTCCATGAAAAATATATTTGGGAAACATTGCTGTAGAAAAAAACTGAGAAATTTTTATGCATTTACACAGAATTTAGTCCCAATAAATTTAGTGGAGCTTACTCTTGACTAAATAGCTATAGATGTATGACTGTGCGGTCCTTGATGCTCTCTCAGTTTCCTTGCTTTTTTGCAGACATTTCATTATCCAACGAAGTAAAAATCATCAATGCTAGAAGGGGATGAGGTTTGATCTTTTTATATACGAATAGTTTGTCCTTTCAGTATTAGGCTGTTGTTTACTATTTGATTGTTTGTCTAAGACAAGTGTCTTCAACCTTGGTAATTTTACGACTTGTGGACTTTAACTCCCAGAATTCCTCAGCCAGCACATTCCTCAGCTAGCAATTCCCACAATTCTGGGAGTTGAAGTCTACAAGTCATAAAGTTGCCAAGGTTGGAGACACCTGGTCTAAGCGGTAATTCCCTGATTGGGATATTGTTTACTGCTTGATTGTTGGTCTAATATTAATCTTGGTGTTAATCTGGATGTTACTTGCTGGCAAGCAGGATTGTGGTCTTTTAGTTTGTTCATTGTCTCTTTTGAATATAAAATATTAGATTATTACCTTCCATTTCTTTCTTTTCATATTTTCTTTCCTGCAACATAATTCTGCTTTTTCTTGATAAACAGGAATGTGGATATTTCATGTACTTTTAAAGAATAACACGTGAACCACTTCTAAAAAATCTGTTTGCAATACCTCTGTATTTATAACATTTTAAAAATTGGAAACTATACTTATTAAACTATGCAACAATTTTATCTTTTGTTAAACACTGTATGTTCTTTGTACTATCTATATATGTGCTATCTTAAATCATTTTAATTGTTTTTCTTTCCCTATCAATAAAATATTAAAAAAACAAGATTACATTGCCTAGTTGATATGTATCTATAATAGAAGAAGAATCATCACGGTTATAAATTCAAGGGTTAGAAGAAAAGGGAATATTTGACATCTAAGAAGTTTTTTTATTCATAAGCAATAAAGAATATTACCAACTGGTAATATCAATGAACACACTTATAGAGAAGGATTGATACACGGCTTTGTTCTCGCTCATCTAATTTCTATCTCATTTATCTCCACTTGCTACACAATTAGGCCCAGAATTTCCATTGCTAAGCAAAGCAATTGTTAAGTGAGTCAATGTTATGACCTTTTTTTGCCAGAATTGTTAAGTGAACCATTGCAGTTGTTGTGCATCGTGATCATTAAGCAAATCCAGCTTTTCCCATTGACTTTGCTTGTCAAAAACCAGCTGGAAAGGTTGCAAAAAATAATCATATGACCTCAGGATGCAGCAACCACTATAAATACATACTGATTGCTAAGCTTCCGAATTTTGATCACATGACTGGCATGTTATGATACTCATAAATGCAAAGACTGGTTGTAAGTCACTTTTTTCAATGCCACTGTGATTTTGAACAGTCACTAAACAAATGGTTGTAAATTGAAGATTATCTATACTTGCACAGTCAACAGGGAAAATGTATACAGAGGTTAAAGCACCCTACTTCAACAGTTGCTCTACCAGAGATGTTATTCTATGTATATGTACCAGTAAAAAAATTCAAGATGCTGATTGCTATGGAGGTTATTCTCTCTGTGATACTTGACCAGGATTGCCACCAGCCAAGATTCCAGGAAAGGGGAGGAGAGGTAGAAGTTGTTATCCAGGACTCTGGCAGCTGTCAAGAGCGCTCCTTCTCAAGTTGCCAGTTGTAGTACCGTATTTTTGAAGTTAAGTTCATGGGAGCGGTTGCAATTGTTGCTATTGTGCCATCCTCCCAGCTGCATAGCAAGGTTTCTTGTGCTCTGCACACACACACACACACACACACACACACACACACACACACACACCACAGGGAGGCTGGACACAGAGGATTGGTTCATCC